>JAZAYU010000622.1:0-212555 GCA_038501625.1 Corbicula japonica
CTTCCGGCTGGTTTACGTTTGTGGGCCTTTGTTCATGTAGCAGATATTAGTGTCAAATAGTTTTGCCACCGGCCGTTCTAAGGCGGTAACCCCTCGGGTTCTCATTTTTTGTTAATTGCTTATGGTGTCTGTTTGAAAACGGTCATTTTTTTATATACCATGCTCATACGTCCTCTTTTTTCTGGGCTTTGCGGGGATATTGTGCCTTTTGAATGTGGCAATTCCTGATATGCATGTTTCACTTTTTAACATTTTCATTTACACCTACTTAGCATGGTACTATCCCTTTTTTCAGAGGCATCACATTAACAGTGAATAGATCTAAAGTGTGTAGCTTGCTAACTTACTTATCCCATCTCTTCTCACGATACTTTCTTGTTAATGAAACTTACCACTTAACTGAATATATTATTAAACGTTGTCAGTTAGGGAAAAAAGACGTATGTATGTGATAAGAAAGTATTTATTCACATGTTCTTTATTATGAAAAACTGTGTATAAACTATAATGTTAGTGCATATTTATACATTTAATGCAATAAAATTCATGTCTATGATAATTATGCTAACAAAGCGAATGCGTCATTCGCCTATTCCGACTTTAAAGGTGCAATCGGCGCATGTATCTTATTAGTGCAGCCTATCCGAAAATTGCCAGTATTTTTAACACCCTTTGCTGACTTGCTAATGCAGGTTGGTGAAGTGATGGAATTATATTGCACCTTTTTAACCTTAAAAATAAACAGAATATAAAATATTTTTAAATCTACCGAGCATGAAAATATTAACTCCATTTGATAGAGCCTATTAATAGACATGAAATGACATGCAACACAATTTCCGCTTGTGACAAATTTACATTAAATAAGGACAAGATCCCCTTTAGAAGAGTTTAAGGTTATTTAAGTAATTTTTATTTTCTAAATTAAGCTTATATTTATAAACGATTGCTTCTGCACCAGCGTTTTGAACGAATATCACTGTCTTGTATTTAGAATAAGTGTATTTAGCTGTCTTTTTTGATGTGGTATTTGCAATACTTGTTGTGCTAAAATAAAAAAAAAAGTCTCTGAATAATAAAAAATGGAATACTTTCAAATGTTTAGCAGTATTTGTTCGTTTAATGTCGGGCTCACACAATCGGGAATGATAGCTCATGCCTCTGCGCTACAATTCAAGGTAATGATCAACTTGTGAAATGCTGTCGAGAAATTACTATGACAATCTTCAGTGGTGAAAAAGTGAAATATGCATATCAGAACTAACCACATCCAGTGACACAGCATCCCAACACAGCCAAATAAAGGAGGAGAGAGGATGGTTATGAAATTTCAATCAACTTCAAAATAGTCGCCCAAAACAGCGAAATTGAGAACCCTGGCGTAACCGTCTAGGAACGGTCAGTAGCAAAACAATGTGTCATTTATTTACCAGTTATTGTTGGCTTTTGTCTCAGGATCCGACTTGTTAAAGGTGAAATAACTGCTAATCGCCAATTTAAAGCTGCAGAGCACCTATCACAGGATAATTTATCAAACATTGGTTAGTAAAAATACTGTGCTTTTAAAAGGGTGGTTTTCGAATGTTTTTTTACTCTGAATGACAAAATTTATGTCCCCCTTCAAATCTCAAAAAATACAATTTTACATTCAGTATTTAATTAAATTTTATTGAATTTATATCAAATTTTTTATCAAATCAATTGAAAACAACAGAAAATGTTTCGCGTTTGACATCATTGTTATGTAATCAAACAAAATGTCTTGCAATATATATTAAATTTCTAGTCTAGTATTAATTTCCAAAGCAAGAATCATGTGTGTTTCTAACTGATAATTATGTTTCTGTTGTTTTGGTCAAAGACAATATAAAAAGTTCGTGATTTATAAAAACAAACAGACGAAACAGATGTATTCAAGAAGTTCACCGTATTATTTGTTTCTTAATTATGCAAAAAAACACCTAGTAAATATCATGTCGTGATTCACAATTTTTATAATGGCCCCGTTTTTTCCTTTCTTTATTATTACACTATTAATGTTGTATCAAAACTCCATTGTCATAGGAACCAAGAAAACGTTTACATAATGGAGAATCACACAGGAATTATTTTATTTTGCGCCGTTTTGTTTTTATTTTCGCGGGTTTCGAGCATGGTCAGTATCGCTAACTACATTCAGAATTCCACATTAAAACATGAACACAAATTTAGAATAAGAAAAATATTTACATATTTTTTTTAAATTCCTGATGTTAAATTTCCCATGAAATCTAAAACTATTAAAAATGCAACGTAATAATTTTGAATGTAAACTTATTCTACAGGTTCTCATGTTTGAATATAAGGTGGTGGTATGGCAAACAATATTTGCTAATGTAGCCAAAACCCCATGTTTGAATATGAGGTGGTGGTATGGCAAACAATATTTGCTAATGTAGCCAAAACCATGTTTGAATATAAGGTGGTGGTATGGCAAACAATATTGCTAATGTAGCCAAAACCATGTTTGAATATAAGGTACTGGTATTGCAAACAATATTTGCTAATGTAGCCAGTACCATGTCTAAATATCGGACGCGCCTGCGCAAGACACTACTTCCGCTGAGATGAATTAGGACGATACGCAGGAACAGTTAACTTTCCTTGTGTGGAATGTTCAGGGTGTCAGGTCAAAGTTGAATGACAATGACTTTTTAACTTTTGTATCAAACTATGATATTCTTTTATTGACTGAAACGTGGCATTCAATAACCACTAATTTATATATTAATGATTATGAATATTTTGAATGTAATCGTCCGAAATATGACCGCAAAGCAAAGCGCAATAGCGGTGGAGTTATTATATATTTTAAAAGAAAACTCTCAAACTTTGTGTCACTTGTTGAAAAAAACACGAATGGTATAATTTGGTTTAAAATTAAAAAAGAGCTTTTAGACAATATGAATGATGCATATTTTTGTACGTGTTATATACCACCGGAGGATTCAAATGTTTACAAAAATCGTAATTCTCCATTATTTGAATATGACTTTTTTGAAAGGTTAAATAATGATGTAAGAAAGTATAGTACTCATGGCGATGTTTTCTTAACAGGTGACATGAACTCGAGGACAGGTGAAAGGTCAGAGATTATTGATACCATTAGTCTTCAACGGTATGTTAATATGCCGGATGATTCTCACAATTTACAAACTCCTACGCGTCGAAATGATGATAAAATATTGAACTGTTACGGTAATAAGCTGTTAGCTCTTGCTAAAGAAAATTCGCTGATAATTTGTAACGGTAGATTAGAAGAAGGTAAATGCACTTTTCAATCGTTACATAGAAATCGAGTAATTTCTAGCACTGTAGATTATTTAATAACAAACTATAATAAGTTTTACGCAGTAAATTGTATGTATGTTTTTGATATAACGGAATTTTCCGACCATTGTCCTGTTTCATTTAAGTTGTCATGTAACCTTAACAGAATATTTAATTATGATTGTCAATTAACCGAAAAATTGTGTTGGAATTCATCTGATAAATCAAAGCTGTTAGAAATGCTGAACTTAAAACGAGGTGAATTTGATCAATTAACGGACAGACTTTATAATGCAGAAAATAATATCGATGATTGCATAAATTCTTTTTCGAATATTATACATGATATATCTTTTACGTGTTTCGGTAAGAAATACAATAAAAATAAAAAACCTTTTAAACAAAAAGCTCCTTGGTTTGACAATGATTGTCGGGAGGCTAAACATACATTTTTAGAGAGTAAGCGGTCGTTTAAACGTTGTCCATCAAATGAAAATAAAATTAATTTCCTTTTAAGTAGAAAAAACTTTATCAATCTAAAACGCAAAAAAAGAAACAACCATAATGCCTGCGAAAAGGTGAAATTATCGGATATGAGCAGAAAATCACCCCGTAACTTTTGGAAATATATAAAAAAATTCGGAAATCAAAAAGATAAAACGAGTAATACAATAAATCTAAATGAATTTAAAGAATATTTCGAAACTGTTTCAAATACATCTCATAAACAATATGATACTGAGTCTTTTACGCACCAGCGCGATTATACTCTACGAATTGATATGTTAGATACACCTATTACGACAGAAGAAATAATTAAAACGATCTCTAATTTAAAAAGAAATAAAAGCAGTGATCTGGATGGAAACATAGCGGAATTTTTTATCGATACAAAAGAATTTATAGGCCCTTATTTATGCACAATATTTAATAATATATATGATTCAGGTATTTACCCAGAGGCATGGAGTAAAGGTTTTATTGTTCCAATTTTCAAAAAAGGTAACACCGATAATCCTGGAAACTATAGAGGTATAACAATAGTAAATATTATGTCAAAAATTTTCTCATTATTGTTAAGAAATAGAATAAATAAATGGTGTGAAAGTAATAACGTGTTTAATGAAGCTCAGTATGGGTTTCGCGATGATCGTTCCACAGCTGATGCCATATTTATATTACATAGTATTATTCAAAATGTTATATCGAAAAAGCTAAAACTATGGTGTACTTTTATCGACTTCGAGAGGGCTTTCGATACCGTGATAAGAGATGCATTATGGGTAAAATTGATTGAATCTGGCATAAGCTGTAAAATGATCAATATGATTAAATCAATTTATAAAAATGTTAAAGCATGTATTAAGCTAGGATCTACTATGAAAATGTCTGAGTTTTTCGATGTAACCCTGGGAGTAAAACAAGGTGAACCGTTATCTCCCCTTTTATTTATTTTATTTGTAAATGATATATCAAATTGTATTGATATCAACTGCCTTAATGCAAATGATTTAAATGTGCTATCTATGTATTTGATCCTATTTGCAGATGACATTGTTCTTTTTACTACAGACCATGCAAGTTTACAATGTCAACTTGATAATTTATATTTGTATTCAGAAAAATGGGGATTAAAGATAAACGTCAATAAAACAAAAGTTTGCGTTTTCGAAAAGAGAAGAAATATGAATACGATATATAATGACGTATTTATTAATGGTGAAAAAGTTGAGATGGTAGACTCCTTCATTTATCTGGGCATGAAATTTTATTATACAGGTAACTTATCATATGCAGTAAACACTTTATCAGAGCAAGCCTTAAAGGCATACCATAATCTTTTATTACTTTTTGATAGAATCGATTTTGACATTAAAACTAAACTCTATCTTTTTGACAGCATGGTAGTTCCCATTTTATTGTATGGTTCTGAAGTGTCCGGTATTTATAATTTTCAAGAAATAGATAAACTACATATACGATTTTGTAAATATATTTTAGGTGTTAAACAACAAACACCAAATTTTGCTGTTTATGGTGAACTTGGAAGGTTCCCGATCTCAGTATTATGTAAAGAAAGGGCAGTAAAATTTTGGTTGAAAATAATGAAAAGCGAAAATTCGCCCTTAAAAAGCATATATAATGAACAAATATTAAGTGGAAACTCAAACAACTGGGCTAATGCTATGAAAAGTTATATTGACAGACTAGGTTTTTCGCATTTGTTAGAGAATTTCAATCCAAATTTAAATTATTTTCCTATTATTAGACAAAGAATTAGAGATCAATTTATACAAAAATGGTCTGAAACTATTAATAGTATGCAAAAACTAGTATACTATAAACAGTTTAAGACAAGTTTTGCTTTTGAAGATTATCTCTCTTTTATCAAAAATTGTTCACTAAGAAAGCAACTTAGCTGTATGCGTTTAAGCTCTCATTCGCTTGAAATTGAAGTTGGTCGTTATAACAATATAAATAGGGAAAATCGTTTATGTAAAATGTGCAATCAAAATACTATAGAAACGGAATATCACTTTCTGTTATGTTGTACAAAATATTCTGAGATTAGAAGAAAGTATTTTGGTGCCACTGCGTGGCCCACATTAGAGAAATATAATCATCTAATGTCATCAAAAAACAAGTGTACAATTCTGAAAATTTGCAAATTTATTAGAGATGCTAACACTCTTCGTACTGATACCCTTGCTATGTTGACTGTTTCTTAAAGAAGTATGTATGTATGTATGTATGTTATATAAATGAATTGTGTATGTCTTTATTTGTTGAATGTAAATGTGTATGTGTCTTTGCCATATGTCTATTGTAAATGGCCAAAGGCATGATTTTTGCCGATATGCCAATAAACTTGAAACATTGAAGCTAATGTAGCCAAAACCCCATGTTTGAATATGAGGTGGTGGTATGGCAAACAATATTTGCTAATGTAGCCAAAACCATGTTTGAATATAAGGTGGTGGTATGGCAAACAATATTGCTAATGTAGCCAAAACCATGTTTGAATATAAGGTACTGGTATTGCAAACAATATTTGCTAATGTAGCCAGTACCATGTCTAAATATAAGGTGTTGGTATTGCAAACATTATTTGCTAATATAGCCAGAACCATGTTTGAATATAAGGTGTTGATATTGCAAACAATATTTGCTAATATAGCCAAAACCATGTACCAATACAAATGTTTAAGGTTCTGGTATTGCAAACAATTAAATTTCGCTAATGTAGCCAAAACAATGTTAAATTATAAAATGCTAGTACTGGAAACCATATTTACTAAATAAATGTAGCCAAAACCATGTTTGACTATAAATGCTGGTATTTGCAAACAATATTTACAAAATAAATATAGCCAAAACTATGTTTGGATATAAAGTGCTGGTATTTGCAAACAATATTTACAAAATAAATATAGCCAAAACCACTGGCGCTTGACCAGCCGCCCCATCTCCTGCCAACCCTTACTGATGCGCACTGTTTTTGTAAAAATGGTGTCAAGTCACTAATATTATTCCATTCTATCAAAATATCCGAAAATACACCGTCAAAATCGTAAGTTCTAAAAAAATTATTTCTAAGTATATTATTGAATAATGGTCAGGAACGGCTCCAGACCCCACCCCCTTTCGAGAGGCTGTTTTTCCTTAATAATACGGCGGGTTCCAGCCTGACAGCTGTTTGGTTCAACGCAAAAGTGTCTGATCTAACAGTAAATGTCAAAAAGTCTCACCAAAAGCTCGAAATACGCGTAATATTCAACAGAAAACAGCCAGCGAAATGCAGGATATTTTTTCATAGATTCTCCACCCCAGTGCGACTTCCGGAAATCCCCGACGCTTCTGTTCGGAGCGTTCTGATTGGTAGAACTATTGACGTAGTCCGGGAAATACTTTGCACACAAATCGTTCGACCAATCAGAACGCTTCTCATGCAGCAGTAAATGTCAATTTACATATGATATTAACATTGATGAAATTCGATATATGAATCGAGGCACAATGAAAGAAACTTTTCGACACGCACAATCTTTGAAATTGCAATTACACGAAATAAACAGCTGATAAAAATAGTACTACCTCATGAAAATTACAGTAAAACTTCGAAAAATCGAACATCGAAAACTCGAGCACTCGGGAAAACTCGATGTTTTTTTGCTGGTCCCGGCAATTTTCTTATATATTCTATATAAAAATACCACGGAAAACTCGAAATCTCGAGAAAGGTGCCGGTCCATTGAACCATATTCTTCTTTGTTTGTATTGGAAGACTCGAGTAATAAACCGCATATAAATTGTTCGCATCTTGCGGTAGTAATTGTTAAACGGTGACGCGTAGTTTTCACACGTTGTGACGGGTTATAATTGGCAGTTAATTGCCAATCGCAAGCGTCTATTGTGTTTTAATTGATCTGATTAAAGCAGGTTATGATGAAAGAAAATGATTTTATGATCACTCGGTAGGCGGCTGCGTTGAGACGATAATTATGAGAATTTAATTATGAGAAGATAATAACAAGTAAGAGAACTATTTAAAACAATATAAACTCTAGGTTTCTACTTAACATTTCATTCGTACGCTGTTATATTCTGAGCAATCAAGTGAAGGGTTCATTTGACGGGACCTACTAAATTTTACATGCGTATGAAAACAACGAAGCACCGTTTGTAAAGTATACTAGTTCTCGGACAATGTCAACACGAAATGTTTAAAAAGCAGTTTTCTTGACAAAAAATACCTCCTTAATTACAGTGTCAAATGAATCTTTTGTTAATTTAGCTGATATTCAGATAACGTAACAACAACAAGGTAACATACATGCGTTTATACGACTTGACTTAAAAATCGGACCTCATAAAGTAAAGCTTCGAAAACTCGAGCACCATGGAAAACTCGAACATTTTCAAATCCCCCTTGAGTATTCGAGTTTTCGAAGTTTTACTGTACGTATTAAGTAACTTTTACAAATCATAATTTCTTTTTACATAATTCAAATGACACTATAATTACAATTAAGACGTTGCAATGAAATATTTTTATCTCAAGAAAATTATGTATCCAGTTACTGCTCTCGCAAATCATAATTTCCTCATTTCCTTTCACTAAGTGTTTTGTTTTCGGTTACAAAATTAACCGGAAATGTCACACGCGTGTAGCGACCGTACGTAAAAATTTTATTAAATACAAGGTCACATTCGGCATTGGTAATATTTTTGTCAGAATAAGAAAATTCTGAAATTCTTAAGTTTGATTATTTTAACAAATTGCAATCGACCGAACAAGATGACGTAAAATCAGAAAAAATCTGATTTATTATAACAATAATTATGTCAGATTTAAGTGTTTAATAAAACAGTTTAAAAAGGAAATTAGAAAACTGAAAATATGTTATTTATTTTTGTAAATCCAACCGAAATTTACGCGTCTGACAGGCTCAGAACGCAGGCTGAACTATAAATAGAATATATTGCATTATGGTATTTTGTGGACTCCTTCAAACAAACTTTTAATAGCCTATGTTACGAACTGTTAAATATATTTAATTCTTATATTGTATACCTTCTCTGTTAAAATTTCCCCGTCGTAGAAATATATTAACGGGAAGCAAACATAGCAGATGGCAAAAAGCTAAAATATAAAATGTTGAACGCCACAATCATGTTATGAAAACAAAAACTTAAGTTGATACCACCATCATCGTCAGTTTCAAAACATTTTGCCTCTAGGATTTAATACAGGTTCTTTGGTGCACCAATCTAAGGTATGTACCCAGCCAGTTAGTGCACATGTTGCTTAGGTCAATCAAATCCAATCAACTTACCAACCCAACAACAAAAGAATGACAACGAAAGGAGATTTCATAAATAAGCCACCATATTTATATGCAAAACAAATATCAACTAGTTCATATTTTGATTTTAATGTGTTTTAATAATTGCAGGGCTTTTTTATACTGAGAATGCTTAAAATTTGGAATACATATATATCTTACAGGGTATGAAAAGAAACATGAAAATAAATATTTCTTTTTGCACCAGTAATACACAATAGAAATGTAATACATGTATTCAGGTTTAAGAGGTCGCAAACATTGCAAATGGCGAAAACTGGCTAAAATTTCAAAAATGAATTTTGGGGGAAATTCTTATTGCCTGCTAGATTTTAGTACAGAAATGTATTTAGCTTAGGATGTAGTTAATGTTTGCCAGCTCAATTTAGTCTAATTCATGCTCTAATTATCAAGCACATACTAAAACAAAAGAAAAACCGTTTGCATGAGAACTCTGAAATTCATGGACAATATACCAAAGTAACACATACCTGAAATAAGTATATGCTGGTCTACAATGTTTAGTGCCAGTTTGTCAAAATCATGTTAGGGTTTTCAAGAAATTCAAGGAAAACTTACTTCCTGGTTCAAGCTGAAAGCAGACATGAATGAGACTAAATTGAGATTGCAAACATTAGCTACATCCTTAGCTAAATACATTTCTTTACTAAAATCTAGGTGGCAATAAGTATTTCCCCCAAAATTCATTTTTTTTTGAAATTTTACCCTGTTTCCGCCATTTGCAATGTTTGCGACCCCTTAAACGAAGAACTTTGCGGAATACTGGCTTTTTAAAATATTATTAAATTATCATATTCTCCAACTATTGTAATTGTTTTATAAAACAAAAAAAGAAGCTGGGCATAACTGGACGTTTTTTCCCTGACAGTGTACACTATATTCAGCCAACCAAACAGTGATGCTGAAAGTGGGGGTATATGTGTGTGGGCGATGTACCATTTCAACCAATAGAGATTTGGGAGGGGCCTTCCCCAATGCAATTTTGAAATTTAGGTGCAAGTGATGCATTTGTATACTGTATTTCAGCGTTCATGTGTCATTTTCTTTTACAACATGTACTTTATACAAACTACCCATATCTTCTCAGCCTTTGCTTATTTATAGCATGGCGTCCTCGCGTACTGGAAACGCGCCAAAAAAGCATTGTCACGCCACCAAACTTGCTGAAATTATTGTGCTTCTCTTTTTTACATT
Organism: Corbicula japonica; assembly: GCA_038501625.1. Classification (NCBI taxonomy): domain Eukaryota; kingdom Metazoa; phylum Mollusca; class Bivalvia; order Venerida; family Cyrenidae; genus Corbicula; species Corbicula japonica. Next base: position 10,371 of record JAZAYU010000622.1, read on the forward strand.
TTATGTATGTTTTGTTTTTTTTTCAAATCTTCACACTGTCCTACTGGACACTTAATGGATCATTAATTCCTATCATAAATATAGCTTTAACATAGGATAAACAAAGCATTTTTCTTGGACATCATTTTTTAAATTCCGGTAAAATGACCTTGCCCCAAGATTATAAAACTGAGCACGTAAATCAGTCTCAAATATCAAGGACCAATTGCCATTTCAGCCAACCAGATGCTTGAGATTTAAGACTGGTTTCTAATCTCAGTTTAAAAATCTTCAGCCCTGATGCCCTTTGCGGCCGTCGTGGTTTAATCTATTGCGTCTTGATGACAGAGTAGTAACGTTTCATAAGTGATTTAAACTTTGCAGGTACCAACCACGACTTTCGTAATTGTTTGAGTAGTTCAAGGAGGGCAACTTTGTTGGTGCATCAACTCGCTACTGCCACATATTGTATGAGATGAAAGGATTAAAAGACCAACGGCACAGAGGGTTTAGTGGTTCTGTGTGTCTTCTACTCGAACTAAACCACGCGCGGACTCGATTCCCGATTCTAAAATAGGCGTAACTGGTCGAGTCCCGGAGATAAAGGGTCGCTTGAAACGAAATAATTCTGTAAGGACAATTATATTTCTTAAACTAGTCGCAAAATAGCTCTGTGGTGATGAGGTCATATATATAGTGAAAATGAAATAGCATTTCATTATTTATTTGTTATTGAAAATTACATTTATTGGGGGAAAGAAGATATAGTTAGCTTTACATTATACAGAGCTGAGCGGATTTGTGGACAAAGTAGATCAGGCCCTTGCTTTCTGGGATATATCTACAAATTATGCCACATGGTTTAGAGAACAGTTTCTGCATTCCTCATTACGCTACGTGTTGGTCTAAAAGTGGCTTTTTCATACCAGTTTATACATGTAAAACCATTTATACTATAATAAATACATTTAATGTACATTACTCTATTCCATAATTATTACACGTCTCTAGTTTCTTCGCTTTTATTACATGCATCGAACTTGATTATTCACCTCAAAAACGCTGTTGACTCCGTTCGGCATACGGTGATTTAACTACTTCTACGACATTGTTGGCTTTACCCAGCGTGCACGGTTGTCTTTTGGTTCTATTCCTAAATAAATCGCTTTGTTAATTGTGTTAAATCGCGTGATTTGGCGCTCGGATGCCTTACACATTAGTTTTCAACTCGACCTCGATTGAGTCTGGTTTGTTTTCAGGACTATGTTTGACAGGTTTGTTTTGACACCATATAATAAGGCTTCTAACTGCGTAAATGTAATAAGAAATAGCTTGTATACTGTCTTCTTTTTCTGAGAAAAATAGGGTAATAAACTTGCAGAAACTCACGTTTCTCTACATGTTTTATAAAGGGTAACATCTAGAGCAGCTGAAAACGGCTATAGCGCAATAACAATGTCGGTTACCCACTAATATTCGCTTACTAGTATTCGATTTGAAATTTCCACCTGTTAATGTCAACAAATCAAAACGTAATTTCAGCAACATTCATTAATTTTGAAAAATGTGACAGGCAAATTACTAATTTAAAAGTAGATGTCGTTTTTGTCAAAATTGGTAATAGTATTTTAAATCTTACACGTTTCAGGTTTAAGTCACAAGTCCTGGTTCAAAGTGAAAGTAGAAATTGAACCAGGAAGTAAGATTTCCTTGAATTTCTTGAAAATCCTAACATTATTTTGACGAATTGGCACTAAACATTGTAGACCAGCATATACTTATTTCAGGTATGAGTTGCTTTGGTATATTGTTCATGAATTTCAGAGTTCTCATGCAAATGATTTTTCTTTTGTTTTAGTATGTGCTTGGTAATAAGAACATGAATTAGACTAAACTGAGCTTGCAAACATTAACTACATCCTTAGCTTAATACAATTCTTTACTAAAATCTAGGTGGCAATAAGTATTTCCCCCAAAATTCATTTTTTGAAATTTTAGCCTGTTTTCGCCATTTGCAATGTTTGCGATACCTTAATGACTAACAGTTCTCAGAAAATGTATTTCATGTTATTCATTTAACTTCATACATGTTTTTTTTAAACTTATTTGTTAAACATGAAACTTAATTCCTGGGTATAAATAATAAAATTACAATAATAATTACCAGTTCACTAAGTACATATTATAAATCAAACTTAGCCTTTGTTTCTCGAGATATATAACAACTGAAATATCTTATTTTACATAGCATTTATTGCTGATTCAAACCAAACATCTTAAGTTCCACAAAATGCAATACGGGTGGAAACCTAGTTTCCGGAATCAACTACTTTTTAATGCTCTCTTTTGTCCTGGGGACTAGGCAATGTCAATTACAGAATTACAAGCTTAAAATGTTACAGGAACAGTATGATCATGTACTCCAATATTTAAGATTTTCTATATCTTCGGAAATACAATTTTCCATGGCAATGGGAGGGAGATATTTTTCCATTTACTCCAATTATTATGAGTAAATAGTCCATACATACTGAGGATTAAAATAATGAAATTGAGTTAAGATAAGGGCCAGAGTTTGGAGACCAGTCTCAAATCTCAAGCATCTGATGCTCAAGATTTAGGACTGGTCTCTATTCTTAGTTTTAAAATCTTGACCAAGATTTTTTACTTCAGATATTCTGTAATGTAGGAGCAAGAGTAAAATAATAAAACAAAATGAACAGAAATGATATATCAACAACTATACTCTAAAATTTTGCATGTCAAGAGAGGTAAATCTCAACTACTTTAACTTTATATCTACAAGTTATAGTTTATTTTAAAACATCTATATATGACACAACAAAGCAGTGCATGAGCAAATAGCTAAACAACTCTAGAAAATAGCAATTTGAAACTTGTTTGCTCCTTTTTATTAAGAAAGAAAAGTAGTTTCAACAGGCAATATATTTTGTACAACATGAATATAGCACTGCAAAGATTGAATATCAGTTTTAAAGTAGTGTAGAGCCATCAGATATTGTTTGGGATATAGTATGGTGTCAAACATAATATACGTTCAAAGATTAAATTAGAAAACTCTTTGATCATGCATCGACACTTAATCACAACTTATCCAAACTGTAGCTCAAATCCCACATGACCCCACAAGTGCATAATTTCACTGAACTATAATAATGATTCACTGTTACCAAAACAATGCACATTGTTCACTAAGTGTCCAGACCAAGCACTAGATCAGAGGCCTGTGTTACAATTGGCAGCGCAATGTCATTGCTTGATAACAATCGACTGTCAATAGGTTTGTGATCACCATTGGTCTGAAAATGTTCCACTTTGGGTTTCTTGTCATGATGTACAAATATGCCTCCGGAACCTCGCTGTCTGTTGAGAGCATGCCGATGACGGGACTCGTACAGGTATTTCTGGAATAGTCAAGAATTGGTCACACAATTATCAGGTGTAGCTGCAGGCAATATTACAGTCAGTTAATGGTTAGGACATAAATAAAATTTAAGTACCCAGAGGGTCAAACGACCCAATGCAAAACAAGCAAATGCAAAAGAAAATTGTTCAAGCATACAAATACATAATATATATACATCACCTGAGTTTATTATAACTCTCTGCATGATATACATTTACTCATTTTAACCTTAAACTCCAACAATATATGACTTTTTACACATTTGAAAACAGCTTAGATCCAACATCAGGCACATTTATGCAGTCTGATTAGGATCTACAGTGTTTACTTCTTGGTCAGAAATAACCAATTACTAGATGGGTGTTCAGTTTAACACTTGTGTCGCCCTCGGGTACTTTGTCAGAATAAAAAATCCAAGTACAAAAAGAGGCATAACTCCATCAAATGTGACTTTGACCTTAATGAATTTGACATCATCATCACTGTGTTGTCACAAGCAACATAATGTGAAAGTTTGATGAAGAAATATTAAGAAATGTCAAAGTTATAGGCAAAGTTTTCATTTAAAATCCAAGTACAAAAAGGGACATAACTCCATCAAATGTGACCTTGACCTTAAGAATTTGGCATCATTATGACAGTGTTGTCATAAGCAATATTATTTGAAAGTTTGATGAAGAAATATTAAGAAATGGCAAAGTTATATCCAATGTTAAGTTTGGACAGATCTATGGACAAAGTGATCCCTATATATCGCCATTTCTTTATTTTTTTATTTTACAGGTTAGATATTTCTGTGTAAGATCAATTAATAGAGTTGCTTGACTTACAGGAAATTGAACATCTATAATAATTTCAGAATCAATTTATTTGGCTTACCAAGTACAAATGTACTGGTTAAGTAAGTGATTTCTGAAATATGTTCCTTTGAACAATATAAAAAAGATTTGTTAGACTTTCATGAAATCAAAAAACATGAAAATTAAGAGATAGTGATACCTGTCTTTCTTTTGGTATCCTTCCCATGGCTTCGAGTTTAGCCCGTGCTTGGCGACGTTTCAGGATTCTGTGATATTGTTTGGCGTTAACATATAAAGGTTCCTCCCCTGTCTCACCAGGCTGAAAATAAAATTTAATGAACAGTGTTGAGCAGTTTATGGCATTTCTGGGACTGTTTCATAAAAAAAAACAGAATGTATAAGTTGATAACATCTCTGGAACTGTTTTTCAAGCCATCTGATCAGGATCTACACTTTTTGATATTTATTCATTATGCAATTTCTGATCGAAAAGGAACCAGTATAGATTCTGATATAATCATAAATGGCATGCAATAAAACTTGTATATATCAACTAAAGGATTACAATGACAAAATACTTTCAAACATATTTCTGGCATGTATCTCATTACTGCTTAATGTTAAGTTAGTTTATCATTGATAGTTATGTTGTCTATATGACAGAAACTTCACATCAAAAACAAAACCTCTTAGCATTATATGTGGTTGGATTAATTAAATTCAAATGATTCTATATCTATTTAACATTTTCTCCACATATGTGCTTTAACACGGGGGCAAACAATGTAAATGTAGATTTATTAGGTTATATCTGACCAAGTAGCTAACAGTGTCCATCCAGATCAGATGGAACAGATGTGCCAGCTAATTTGAACTAAACTCTGCCTGAATGATAAAATTTAGGAATGTATATATATGGAGTAACAAATTTTACTGCTGATTTCTTTACTGCAAAACATTGTAAGTACAAAAATGCATTGTCTACTGATGACTTTCATTATGATTAAGGCCAGAATTTGTGTCCTAACCAGATTTCAATTCATGTTATGATGTTCTGGCATATTACTTTGCCAAATGTAGTTTAACCCTTTCCTCCATATATACGCATTTTTACGCATGTGCGACCAGTGTAGATCCAGATCAGCTGGCACATCCATGCACTGGTCGCATTTTGGTCAGAAATAACCTAATGAATAAAATAAGCAAACAGTTTAGATCCTGATCAGACGGTACAGATGTGCTGGCTGATCTGGATCTAAACTGTTCGCCCATGCAATAAAGGTGTATCTATAGTCTTAGAGGAAAGGGTTATTCACATCAGTTATTTACTCATCTACTGGGACATCTGACAACTTTATAAACACCAGGGATAAAAATGTAACATTAACATTGTATACAAGAAATAACCGCTCAATAAGCTGCCCTGATTTTAATGTACAGTAACTTACCATTGCAATCTGTTGACCTGGCTGCTGAGATGGTAGATTTATTACCTGGATACCTGAAAACAGAATGGAATAAAGGATTTAACAATAGAGCCCAAGATTTTTAAACTACAACTGGAGACCAGTCTCAAATCTCAAGCATCTGATTCGCTGAAATGACAACCAGTCGAAATTTTAACCAACCAGATGCTTGAGATTTTAAACTGGTCTCCTAACCTTGGTTTATGATCTTTGGCCCAGGAATCCCAGCTGCTTTCAGCAAAAAGGGAGGTGCATTGTAATTCTGTTTTGTAAAAATTTAGTTTGCAAAGTTTTTTTTCTAAATTTGGCATGTTTAAATCCTATAAAATACTTCAAAACAACAGAAACTGTGATTTCCAACTCATGTGCAAAACTTTATCGCTGCAAAATTAAATTACAGATGCACCACTGTAAACAATGTTAAAATTGCTTTTTTGCCTAAAATGTATTTAACATTTAGCATAACATATTAAAAGAAAATCAAGACACTACCAAGGCCATTAACAGTTGCCTTCCCCTCTCAAATTATCTTTAAAATCATGCAATTGTCCATTAACTGTTACTTTAAATAAAGCTTTTTCATCCCTTAACCCTTTACTCCATGGGTTATGGCTTTTATCACATGGGCGAATGTTGTAGATCCACATCAGCAGGCATATTTGTACTGTCTAATTAGAATCTGCATTTTTAGCTTTTGATTCTAATTCTATAGTTTACTGGTTATTCTGATCCTAATGGATGTGCCAGCTGATCAGGATCTACACTGGTCGCCAATGTGATAAAGGCGAATACATGTGTATGGAGTAAATAGTCTAAGAATTACTATCAAGCTATTTTCCCCAGAGTTAAAGGTATATCCTTTTGCAGTGAAAAATCTTCAGTAAGCACAACAAGGGCAGACTGCATAATCAGCATTTTCAAGACACAATGTGTGATGAGCAGAGTGCTGGTACTACCTTGAGGAAGCTGTACAGGCTTGTTCTGGGCATCAACAAGCACAAACGAGGTCTGTCCGCCAATCTCTATCTGGTTCAGAAACAACATCTGTGGTATACCAAGAGCATTGGCTGTGCCTGTGGCTCCTGCAGGAATTGTTGTGTTCTGTAATATCTGTAACAATATCAAATGCCCTGTTAGAACATGCCTATCACACAGGGTTGGCACCAATCGACTGCCCCTGGTTTAAACCGGCGGTTTTAACCGGTTAAAACCGTCCCGGTCAATACTCCCCCAAGTGGTTAATAGTGGTCAATACTGGTCAATTGAACTTTTTTTTCAAAATTTTCATAAAAGAAAGGAAGAAAACAAACCATTTATCTTTTATTTAATTTCTACTTAAGTTACTTTAGAACTAACTTTACTTGAACATGCTTTGCACTTAGAAATTGTCTTATTTCCGTCAGGGTCTTTTGGCTTTATTCAGGTGAGTTTTTAGACAAAGTAAGAATACTTTTAATGTTAGTGTTTTATCAACTTTCAGCAAAGAATGATTTAGTAACTTGAATTTTTCTTTTTATTTAAAGCAAAGGCAATTTGCACCACCAGTAGGTGTTACACTCTTGCCAACTAACTTGTGTATGATGATGGATGGTCTGGAGATGGAGGGGTGTTGTGTTACACTTCTATTGTTTATTGACCTTGGGAACATGTCAATTAAGATGCCTATGTGTTTATTTAAGGATTATCCAATAACCATAAAGTAGGTGTTATACACCTGCCTGTTAACACTTGTGTTTGACAATTGATGGTCAGGAGACTGAGGGGTGATTGCACTTCCTTTGACCTAACAGATCTTTGCAAGTAAACAACCAAGTCATACTGTTTCATATAATGTATATATTGTACCGAGCACTTGGGCAAAGCTTACAGAATGTTCTTTAATGAATCCATTACATAAATTACATAAAACATAACAAACATTATATAACTTGAAACTTTTAGCATACTACCATTATTGATTTCAGTCTGTTACTTATCATAAATGCCTATAATTATGTCATGCTGTTTATATATTCCATAAAGTTTCCACGTACTTAAGAAAATGTGTCTGTAAGCATTGAATGCCCGAAGCTGAATGAGCATATATTTTCCAACAATACACATGAGAACTCATGCATTAAACCAATGAAAACGACACCTTTGATTGGTACATTCAAAAGATCTTACCCAATCAAAGGAAATTAATATTTTCCACCTAATTCGCTTTGCTTAACCGTCCGAAAATACATTTCTTTTGCTTATTGAACAAAGGAACATACCAATTAAGAAGTTGTGTTCACAAAATACAGGGATTTCAACAGATGCATATTTTTGCATTCTGATGCAAGCCATGAATTTTTCCACTTCTGAACCCACCTATTTCTGAGTTTCAAGGGATAAAGCTAGGAGCAAATTTAAGGGAGAAGTGACTTCTCCCTCCTGGAAATTTAGGGAGAAGTTTTCAGAAACAGGGAGAAGTGACCAAGGCGGTCGGTCGAGATTTTACCAAATACCTCTTATTTTCTCTTATACACCCATACATATTATAAAACAACAATACTGATTTTTTTATGTATTTTTTCTTTAAAAATTGACAATAATAAATATGCCAAGGTATTCCTGTGGCTGAAAATGTAAATTTGCCTTGGCACTTCAGACAGCAACCCCACTTTTTTTCCACTGAAACTTGTCTAGCAGTCTGCATCTGTTGCTGGAACTTGCATCACCTACAGAGGTCTTGTGTTCTGTAATATAAAAATACCAGTTGTTAATATAATGGAGGCCTGACTATCAGACACAACTAACAATTCATTGATTTTTTTAGCATCATAATTCACAAATGAAAATTCAGTCTGTCATTTTTCCTGAAAGTATTTTGGTGTTTTGGGGAATTATAAGGCTTTTATAATTTAAACTACTTTTGTGTGATTATTTGTCATATTTTCTCATAAAAATCAATACTCACCTTTCTGTAATTATTTTACTAGCCAACATCATCTAGGGGTGTCTTCCTTCAATCGAGTCAGCAAACAAATCACTCAAAAGGTCCATTGCATTATTAATTTCTCCCGGTTTGCTCTGATGATAGACAATCATCTTAATCCAATTTTATTATTATCACCTCTTACAGGTTCTCAAAGTGCCATAAAACTCGTAATTAACTGTCAAATTAACAAGCTGCCATTTTCAACATCCGGGGGTGGAGGGGGGATACTGGGGGGGGAAATAAGAAAATGCTGAAGACTATCGAGCGATTTTATTGGTTTATTCTGTATACACCAGCCAATAAAAATCTCATTTTGTGAAGGCTGATTAGGTAATCAGGTCGAATTTGTTTATGACACTCATTTGTCAATGTTTATAATTACGTAAGTGAAAATTTGGGTGATTAATGGCAGATGTTTGATTGTTCCCTCAGGCAAATTCAACAGGAAATTGAGGGCGAAGTGAACTTCGCTTTTCTATGCAAATAAAGCGGAGTTAGTCGGGTCTGGGCACCTTCTTCGCCCCAATCGCCTTGATTTGTGATCCCTGGTTTCAGGTCATTTTGATACAGCAGAATTTGGAATTTGGGAAATAAAGTTTGCAAGAAAGAAAATAAATATTCTGTTGCATTTTGAATATGAAGTAACTATTTTTTTTGTCCCTTGATTGAAAAAATGTAAATGAAGTTAAAGCTGTTTCATAAGTAGTCAAGTTCACTGAATACAACAAATGACATGAGACTATCTGATACCCCTTGCAAATTCTCAGCTGGGGTTTTCAAAAACTACTGAAAACCCTGTAAACATAATAAAAATAATTAATCATGTAAACCACTAAACTTAATACTTGTCTAATAGGAGGAATACCCAAGGACAGGAATACATATATCATCAATAATTAAATTATGTATGTTAACCCATTATTCCATGGAAACTGCTTATATACCATACATGTGCAAGTAGTATAGATCCAGATTAGATACATATAATCTGCATGCACACTGTTTACTTCTTGTTCTGATATAATTATATATATCATTATATATGACTTGATGAATCTAAATGTACAAAAATCTGAGGTCATGGATGTGCCAATTGATCTGGATCTACACTGACTGGTACCTGTGGTTGTGCTTGTGATGAAGCCTGGTTCAGCATCAACTGTTGCCCTGCTTGCTGTGTGGCGATACCCGTCATACCATCCCCAACCTGCAACCAAACAACTGACAGTATAGTTTTCAAAATCTTAATCAAATAATTACCAATCTAATAATTAAGTTAAATATGCAGATTCGTCATTGTTGGACCACCCCCAACACATTTTTAACAAACTTTGCGTCCAACTTCTAATACACTGCAGACACTCATTGAAAATTGTAACCAGTGATCTTTTACAGCAGATACTTAAAAATATCAGAGAAACGCTTGAAATTGGCAAGAAAGTTTAGTACTTTGACATGTTTATTGAATTTTTAAACATACTGACCAGAATATATGGCATACCGGCTGATTAAATAAGCGTCCTGCAAATGACAGAACTTTGAGAAATTAAGGCATCCTGGCACCGGCATGACGAAATTTCCTGGGGAAAGGCCTGGTAAGAGTAAGACTGGTACCTGTATTACATTGCCTGCTGTGCCTGCCACTATCTGTCCAGCAGAAACAACAGTACCATCCTGAGTGATGTACTGTATCTGCTGCATCTCCTCACCATTCTGGTTCAGCGCCACCTGTTGGTTATCCGTCTCGTACACAGTATATTCTGCACCCTCGGACATTACACTTCAACTATTTCTACAAAAAAATAAATGTTTGCCCTAGTATTTTGGTGTGATCTACAGGCCTGCCAAAACTTCTTTATTAAAAATCCGGAGATTTTGTGTGAATACGTCAATATGTCAATAATGATGATGATGATGGTGTTGTTGTTTTTGTTGTTGTTTAATGTCTTATTGCTGTTGATCACTATGACTCTGAACAAAAATGATGATGATGATGATTGTATAGTTGAGCTAAAGGCACTGATGCATGATGTCAATGCGCGACTGCAGTAGAATAACTATTACGTTCATTGCACAACTTTTAAATCAGGTTAAATTAATCTATATTTTTTGCAATTTCATAGAAATCCGGAGATTTTGACTATAAATCCGGAGATCTGGAGAAGTAACTTAAAATCCTGAGAATTCAGATAAAATCCGGAGATTTGGCAGGCCTGGATCTACCATAATGTAGGTAAATTGGCCTCATACAGTCTTTTTGGTTTTACCTGTAAACAGCCAACTATATCTAGAAGTGACAGAACGATGCTTTTACTTCCTACCAGGCTTCAAACCTTAGCAAATCAAAGTAGCTCACAATTGTTAGAAATACTGAATTGAACATTTATGAATTTTGTTAACAAAACACTGTGTGAATGAAAAGATCCAAGCAACAAAATTTCTAGTCGGAATTGTTGACTGTCCGAAATCCAGTATCAGATACAATAACAAAGAAAACTAATAAACATATCTAGTTTAGCATATATAGAAAAAGTAAATCGTTACCTTAGATTAAAACCCTTTGAGAAATATTGTTATTTCTGCACAAAATGTAATTATTAACTCCTCTTTTAGTAAATTATTTTAAGAAATATTTTTTTCTAAAGCGGAAATGGCGCAACGGTTCGCAAGAATAGCTCTGTCGTGAAGATTGTACTTCAAGTTTAGCTTTTCGGTAAGCTGGTCTTTCTAATATGATGTACATTTTCTAAGTCCATAATTAGTGTACGAGTCGACAATCACAGAATGTGAAAGTTCTTCAGATTTCTCAATTAATACTGAACATAGTTTTTAACATTGATGGTAAATGTAGTGTTTACATAAAATTATGCACGTCTTTAGCAGGGCCATGTTGGAAATCAATCCGGTTTGGGTTTTTTTTAAAGTCCCGAAAATGTCGCACACTTTATCATCTGTTGTATATTTTTAAGATCTTTTTCTCATATCCACATCCCTATGACTGCATAAATGGACTTGTATAGTACATATTGTAACGCGTGATTTTGAACATTCCAAGTAACCGTGACTGGGTATTGGTATCAGTAATGTGTTCTGCGTTTATTTTAACCTTTTAACCTTTCTGAAACCCACTTTTCATTAACATTTTAAAATTTGTCTTGGCATCCAATATCACCACACTACCTTTTCACATACCAACTATTCCAACGTGCACTTAATCTTTTCTGCAACACTCGAAAGAGGAGTAAGCAGAAATCAGAGATAGATGTGGACTTCCCATTTTTTCTGGTGGTAGAAGATCTCAGGTGCTCCTCCCGTTTTTTTTTCAAGCTCGGTCAGGAACCTGTGCAGAATCATCGACCTCTTGTAAGCTATCTGGATATCTTTCTTACACGAAAACATGATTTCCGACTCTGGGAGTTCTCGAACATACGGCGTCTGGGGACATAAGCTTGTTAAGTTAATGGATAAATTTGTAAGTTTTTGATAATTTTCCCAGTCTAATCCCTACCAAACCAGAGTAAGCTTACAACCTATTGTTAGCAAAACAGTGCTACAAAAAAGAGGTTTACTTTTATACAAGCGCCCTGACTCCTCCTTTGGTCTTTCCTCTACTTAAGCAAACTCCGAACGAAAAACTTGACAAATTCACCTGCACATGACCTCGATCATATTATGCTTTTTACAGCAGCATTGCACATAAAGTCATATTGTTAAGTCTTTCAGACAAATTATAGTTTGTGTGCTGGTGATGTATCCTTAAAAAGGACACTTTATACTAGAATCATAAGAACCTGGACTGGGATTTTCTATGCCGGAAAAAGCAATAAGTAAATCCGCTTAATTGGTTTTCTGTACCTACAGTACTTTGATTAGTATCTGCATGGCGTTATAAAATATGTGACGTTTAACGAGATATAGTAAATTTGGAAGGAAACAAAAAAATAAACGTGCGTCGTCTCGATGAGCGGATCCACGATTTCACTTTAACGGGGCGGATATCATGGTCAATGTACATATTTAGTAAATTTAAAAAAAAAAACAAAAAAAAAAAAAAAACGAAGGCTTAAAACGGTGAACGCTTAGTTCTGCCTTAGAAGCAATTATTTTGGCTTGTAGAGAGAACGAACATTAGTGTTGTTCTTTTTCTGAAGTTTTGTTTAATAACTTTTTAGAGGTGTGGGGTTTGCGAAGAGTCCACCCCTCCAAATTCCGCCAGTGTTTCAGCAGGTGATATCAAAGTCATACTTATCGTAACATAAATGTTCACCAGATGAGAAACAAAGGGTTTTAATAACCACACCTCGCATTTAATCTGTTTGGAAAACAATTCGTACTGAGCGCAGAAGATTGTTACTTTTAACGTGAAAACACACACGATACATTGTGCAATGAAGATTGATTTGTATACCGGAAAATTCTATTCAATACTTTAAAAACAACACACACACACATTTTGACAAATTCGGTATGGGTTTGCTTGCTTTTTTAGTGATTAAAGATCGTGACTAAATTTTACATTAGTGACTAATCGACATCGGGCATATATAAGTCGAACGAAAGCTGTTCCCTGTTGCAAACTAAAAATAAATGTTTGCAATATTTTTCAAAATTGGACAGCACTAAGATGACTGATAATAACCAAATTACCAGTAAAATCAATCAATCAATCAAATAGACATGCATATAGCATTATAACATCGTTGACAACTTTTATAAATTTACGTTTCAATTTGAAGACCAAAGCCCAACAATTATTGCAACGAAAAAAAAGTTAACATTAAAGATCTCGGCATGTGACATCTTAATATATTCATTTTATTTTTTATTCAGGAAGTAATAGAAATGCCAAGATCTGACATTCAAGATTTTTTTTATTTGCTCTCGTATTTTTATATTATTTTAGGGATGGGGCCGAATATTCGAATGTTCGAATATTCGGTTTGACAACGAATATTCGAATGAGATTTTAGGATTCGAATATTCGAGATTTTTAATATAAGTATGCTCTGATCCAAAAAGAATGTTGGATTAAAAATACTGGGGTTGTCCGTAATAAAATGCGTCATACAGGCCCATAGACCACTTACAAGTAGGTAAATACAGCCCTTTCAAAAAATTACACGAACATTAATTGTTCTTTTGTTCTCAAGGTTGAGCAGGGGGTAAACATCTTTGGTAAGTATTAAGTGCGTCCGGTGAAAACTTTTTTTACGATCTTTTGAATATTCACATTACCGAATGTACAAATGGATGCTTGTGGAAAACAAGCTATTTAAATATTTAAAATTGTCTGGTCACGTATTAGGTGTTTTCAGATATCAAAATTAATAACTTAACCTGCAGAAGAAATGTAAATAAGCTAAAAATGATGGACTATGTAAGAATAAAAGAAAGTTACGAGTGAACATAATTATTTAAAGCCGAAGTTGTTACAAATACATAAAAATACACTCAAAACAAGCCCCAAAATGTACTGATTCCTCCAAAATTTCGGGGAAATTCGCTCCTCTTCAGTAATGTATAGGATTAACAACATAGGAAAATTAATTGTAACCACTTCTGAGATTTTGAAGTATTCCACCCTGAACTGTAAATGGGCAACTGTAATAACAACTTATCTATTAAGAAAACAACAACAAAAACAGTGTTTACATTTATACAAAATATGCTAAATAGCATGCATGTTAGTGGCTACTTTATTCATCTTTTACACGTGAGTGTAAAAGAATTCCATGTTCAGCGATCATAGCTATGAGGCAGCAATCAGACTAAAGAGTGACTCAAAAGCGATGCGTGTGGTGGTATCTAATGCATCATACCGCCGTCTTTCTGTCTGTCCATTTTGGTCAGTTTTTCCAAAAAGGCGGGTGAGGGTGTAAGCGTAAGAGACTAACTGAAATATACCAGAAACGCTCCCCTTACTTCCAAACTATCGAAAACAACCGTTTATTTTAAAAACTGATAAAAATATTTTTACGTAATGTAGATCTATACTGCGATGAATATCGTCGCTCGGTTCCCCCATGTAAATCCCAACAAAGAAAAAAAGTAACATTCTTTTCAGATAAATAATAAAAATAGAATAGACAACCTTAGGATTCGAACCAAGGACCGCAAACATAAAGAACGTTATTGGAACACAGGTCAATTTTCTAAGTATATATTGGTATAACAATTCAATAATTATCTTTAAAATTGATTGAAACCTGTTTTGCATATGATTCCTATCTTTACTATGTTGTGTCATTCCATGATTCTGCTTCATACACATATTTTCTGCAGAAGGACCGATAACGATTAATCAAAAATGTTGTTGACTTGTTTTCTTTTATCGCCCCATAGATTATACATTAAACTCGCTGACATGTAGACCCCTATAGAAAAAATAAACATAATGTGTACGAACTGTCATCCGAATTATAAATGTGTTGTGCGACGTATATAAAAAATCAAGATAGTACAATTTTTGGCGAAATCGTCTACATTTATCTTCATTGAAATCGTTATACATTTGTCATTGTGAAAACCAAAACGTACATGATGGAAAATAAGACAATTGTTCAGAACGTCTATTTAAATAATTTACGAAATGAACAGTATTGACAGAAATACTTCAACATCATTTGACATGTATTAACTATTTATATTTTTGCATGATCGGTTGATTTTTGCAAAATTTGAAAAAATATCATATTTTATCGACAACCTTGCGCTACAGTATCGTGTTCCCTAGGTAATACGAGACTATAAATTATCAAAGTAATATTACTTAATCATTATGGTGTTACATTTTATTTTGCTTATTTTGGTTTGAGAAGTACCATAGGGTACTCAAAATTCGGTATGGGGCAACTCTTACAAGACAGTGAAACTAAGATACGCCTGTAACATATAATATAATATAGTAACATAATCCGCTTTGGCATATATCGATTTATCTTTTGACATATTGTTAAACCGCGTGAAAATGTTGTTCTAAAGGTTTTATTTAAAAATCAAGGACATATTTATGTCGTGGGAATAAAATAAACAGCTTTTATCATTGAGACGTATGGCTGTGAGTACAGTTGCTGTCACTCTATTCGCGACGGTCATAAGTTAAGCCGTGACGACTGGAGATGTAGTAATTTGACAGCCTGTAGGCATATTACTTATCTCTATTTATCGTAATTATACTTCCGCCTAACCTGAAAACATCATGTGAACAAACGCAATTTCCTACCACATTTTCCTTGAAGATGTAGAAATTAGTACGTGTAGTTAAGCTTCTAATGTTTGAATGCCATATCTACGGATAATCTTTCTCAATGGATTAAACAGTTTTTAATGTCAGGAAGATTTATGAACTAAGTTCACACTATTAAAGGTAAAGGCATGTTTTTCATTTTTATTACATTGCTGATAAAATATAAGTCATTAACATTTTTCATGTCCGCGCTAAAGGACAAAATAAATAAAAACACTTTAAAGTTTTGGAATGTTATAAGGATGAATTCGCCCGCGGAAACATAAAAGTTGCCGCTTTCATATTTAATCAATGGTTAAATGGTTGCAGAAGTGTTGTAAGTAATTTTAGTATTATGAATGAGATCCACGGTTTTGCACCAAACATCAATTATGTGAATAAACACGTCTTTTATTTCTAATACTTTTTTGCTGCCGAATGCCATTTTTGAATTCAAGTAACATGTTCTTTTCATTGTTAAAAGCATGGTTTGGTAAAGATACTGTTTTTTATGTTTAACGACTTGCCCCGCCTCCTAAGAGTCATATTTATGGGTGCGGACAAATTGTTTACGATCTGTTTATCCTTTGGTTAAAAACAACAACAAGTAATTCAAGAACCTTGGATTGTTTACTAATTTTGGCTCATGCTTATATTTGACTTGTCTACTTGTGTATGTAAATATTTTGTGTGTTTTCATATTAAAGATGAAACATTAATCAACATATTTTAATATACTTGAAATATATATCTGAAAAACAACAACAACAACAACAACAACAAATGCATATAAAGGAATATGTCTATTAGGAATAAAGGCTGCCAGTTCATATCACGTAAAAACAACTATAAAGTATAACTTCTGTGTTTGAACGCTCGTATTTGTCTGAAAAAAAAATCTGATATTACGACATGTTCATATTGTAAAAAATCACAGTTTTTATCTCTGAAAAAAACACTATTATGCATAATTGTCTAGATATCTGAAAAATAATCAGTATTACGGATTTTGCCTATGTTTGATAGCTGCTTGTCCATATGCCTGAAAATAAATCAATATTTAAATGTTTAGGCTTATTTTTTCTGTAGCATTTGTTTGATAAAAAAGCAGCATCGTATGAAAATACATGGACCCAAGATTATATAACTAAGATTGGAGAATAGTTTCAAATCTCAAGCGTCTGTTTGGCTGAAATGGCGAATGTGTGCAATTTCAGCCAATCAGATGCTTGCGATTTGAAACTGGTCTCCGGATTTAGTTTTATGATCTTGGACAATGCATTTTTGTATAACCTGTCGATGAAAATATTCTTCTTCAAA
This sequence comes from Corbicula japonica, assembly GCA_038501625.1. Classification (NCBI taxonomy): domain Eukaryota; kingdom Metazoa; phylum Mollusca; class Bivalvia; order Venerida; family Cyrenidae; genus Corbicula; species Corbicula japonica. The sequence continues at coordinate 27,553 of JAZAYU010000622.1, forward strand.
ATATTTTCAGATTAACAATGCCACAGTTTACACCGACTGCAATATGCTTGATTCTTTGTGCATCACTAAGTTACGCAGCAGTGCTACCGGAAGACATGAAACGAGATGACACATTGTTCAACAATGGCGGTGCACTTGACAATTTGGCGGAATCCAGTCACGTGACCATTGATACGAAGGCATACCCTGTCTTATCTGCTCGAAAATTATCCAAATTTGACTCGTTCAAGAACAGAACAGAGAGCCTAGAGAGTTTCAACAGGCCTGTAGGTACTGAAAGCCTTGTCGTTCCGGTTGAAAATACAGAAGGGAATTTGGAAACTTCCTACGGTCGAACATTTGGTATGTACGGAAGTTACAAAAATCACCACTCCTGGAAGAACGCGGTCGCTAACGACCGACAGAATCAGATTGTTATCCCAGACGATCTAAAGTTGAAGTTCCCATGGTTAGCCAACAACTTACAGAAACCGACGCTCCATGGATTCGGAGTACAGAATATGTGGAACAGCTATGCATTCCCTGAAGGCACGCCTACAGTGAACGGACTCGGACCACAGGTACTGTATGAGAATCATTGCACTCAGCATACAACCGCCAAATGACGGATCCAAAGAGTTCAGTAGGGTCGCTCGAACCCTTTTTGGGGCAGCACTATTTTTTTTGTATTTGGATTTTAGCCTGAAATGTTTGAAAAGTCTAACACAAATGATCCCCTTTCGGGAAATCATGCATCTGACACTGCCGCCCTCATGTAGATAAAGCCATTTTCCTGAAAATTGTGATGTACTTACTGCCAGACATATGTAGCATTTCAAACGGGTTAAAGTTACATATTTCATGTTTCCAAAACGTGGATATATGTTACCTATATTGTTTTTGCTTTACAACTAGAAACAAACCCGTAGACAAAGAAATGTATACTATCTGTCAACGGCCTACAGTTTTATAATTTTTCAAAGTCACGTAAGTCAAAATTTCGTTGTTTTATTAGTTTGTTACAAAAATGTTCTGGATTGATGTCAAAAAAGAATACTTTTACATTAAGAGGTCATTTCCTGGTTGGAATAGATCCAATAAAGGTCAGGCTTGAAAACATGACGTTAGTTTAATTTTGTTCATATAGATTCTACATGATGAGTTTATGTGCGGTTTTAATCTCATGTGCGAACAGTGTAGGTCTAGATCCGAGCCGTCTGATCAGGATCTTTTGGGTTTATTTTGGTTGTTTCTGAGCAAGAGACGACATGTGTAGATCCAGATCAGACGCCAAGGATGTTCTTCTACACTGGTCGCACAAGCCTTAAAACCCATATGTATGGATGAAATTGATAAATATTTATCTCTTATAATATTTTCACTTTCAGAAAATATTCCAAAGTCCAACCAGCAAATTCGCAGCGAATCTTTCGTGGCAACAAAGAATCAGAGGAGGGGTGTAATCGAAACAAAAAAGCACCAACATTTCATTAAGATGGATTACATAATGAGATTATGTGACCCGTTACACCTATCTGTTATTTTTTGTTTGTAAATTTGAGTGTAAAAACACCGGAACTGAACGACATTAACTAAATTCTAGTGATTTATTTTGAATTTGTAAATAATCAAGTATTTGATCGGAACATGTGCACGCAATATAACGTAACAGCTCTTTAAAGGATGATCATGCAACGGAACCAGGGAGCGAAATTTCATTATCTTCCGACGGACTATACCCCGCTGGGTACGATAATACGTAACCTGACAGTTGATTCACTTTCAGTGATTGATAATTATTTGAATTTATATGTACTCTTTATGCCAAAGGCTTCAAATACGTTTCCTGTATTTGGTCGACATTTGACATAAAACGTATGCCACAAAATTGTTGATTATTTAATATGTACATGTACTTTTTGTTGGAAATATTGACTCGTAAATGAATCAGTTTAACTCGCATAACTAAACGTTTGTAAATAGCCGACTCGAAGATCATTAGTATTCTTTTTTAAAAGCAGACTCGAATAAACTAAGTACATCCAACAGAAAATCATCACTCGTTCGCCCTCCCAAAGGTTTTTTTTCAACCACAATAAACATAGCATCGTGATGAAAAGAGAACAGTAAATTACGTCTACTTAATTTATTTTTTTACATTTACATTCGTCTTGCACTTTCCGCGATAACCCTTTGCCCTGTTCCCGAGACTGTTGAAATTGTTTGCTTCCGAACTCTTGGCCCGTGGTAATGTGAAATATTTCATCACAGTAGTTGCTACGTAAAAGCGTTAAAGCATGGCGGTAAAATTTACATTTTCAGCAGTCATTTCAAAATGCCGTTTTATCCCAAAAGATTTGTTCAGATTTATTTGCCATTATCAATAGATATATTTTCCTAGGGACGTTAACCTTTGTAGAAAAATATCAGAACTCTTTAGCGACCAATTTATGACTGTAAGAGGAAATATCACCTGTAATGCTGCATGACCTTTTCTCACCGCACTTGCACGCTCTTACAACGGACGAGCGAGTAAGAACACCATACGTGACGCCTTTCCAATAATTCGGTGAATTTTTCGGTTACCTCCCCTATTCAGTCACGTGACTACTATACAGGAAAAATTATTGCTCGCTGTATTAATTTAATAGGGAACATGTACCTACAACTTTCGTTTTTCATCATGAAATTTCTTTTTTAAAATATATTTTCTCGTTTATCGTTGAATTAGTAATAATACATCAGCGTAATGATATTTTTTTATCAAGAATAGTTTATAAAACAACAAATCTAATTTGACTAAAAGTGTAAAGTCATTATTCCTCGCGCCTATGTTTACTTTAAACGACTTAAACTAACAGCCTGTGTTCTATCCACGGATAAATTGAGTGTCGTTTCCGGCTAAGCGTGTCTTATTAACTACTGACATGCCGGCTGCGATTGATTTTGAAAGCGGCATGTCATAAAAATGCCAAATTGTCGCGCACAAGGGGTCCCCGGTCAATTACTAAGAAGAAGATATCACTGACCAATAGAGATCAGTTTATTTTTTTATGTACCTCCACCTCCCAATTAATAAGTATATCGAAATCCTTAATTACTAAATCGGGTAGCAAAAGTATTTGATATAGCAGTTATATGAATTATTAATCCTTAATACGACAAGTAGAACCATAAGACATCAATTAGAAACTCATCTTAACAGAACATTTTATAAATATTCAATCAAGCGATTGAGCGTTTACGCCAAAATGACAGAATTTCAAACCTTAGCAGTATTAATGTTAATATAAATGTTCCCATCATTATTTGAAGCCGGCATCTCCATCTTTATTAGAAGCCAGCATCAGAATCCTTGAATTTTATTCTATGAATGATACTCTTACGTAAACGAACAATCAGATAACCTTATTGATCCTTCTTAATTTCAAGACAGAATCAATCGTACCGTAATTTTGCTTGTGAAGTATACGTGACGTTTTCAAAAATTCAAAATTATTTGTTCGTTGAACATTAACGGTACGATGAATTCAAGTAATAGATGAGTTCAAGTATAACGTACAGATACTGTAACCGAATGTTGACATGTCACGATTTACGGAGTATAGTGCATTACCAGTCTTAGCAATTTGCGAATTTCATACCAGTTAAATATAATTTTAAGTATAAAATACATAAAGATAGAAATTCGTAAAATTAATACAGTAACTCACGTTTGTCCGAATCGCGTTTCATACTGCCCACTATCAACAAGAATGGTACATGTTCTTACAATATTAAAAATGCAAATATCTAACAAATAGTGAAAATAAAAATGTCTGACTAGAATAACAGACCAGTAACTTATTTTCGACCGGCGGCGACGATTGCACATATGAAATTTAATGGATTATGTTAGGCCTTATGTGCTAAAGCCATAGTCCGATAGTTCAGCTTTCCTGTGAAGCCTCGTTTTGGGTTGATATCTGGTCACGGGAAGTAACTCGTACAGGACTGCGAAACTGTTTATTGGAAAGGCGTATAAGTACTGCCTCCGTGCGTTAACATGGAAATCGCACGAAGATCTTGCGTTGTAAGCACCTTGTCAGCACGTACAACTCGCTCACCACCTACGCACGTACGATGCATGCAACCGCTTACCCCTAGACGTGGCGTGCGGGCTTCATACTCACACCTTGCGCAACCGTGAGTTTGACGTGCTTCCTCTCTGCTCTTGCCATGTCCGACCCAAAAACGCCGCGAACGTGACATCCGCAGAACACGTACGGACAAAAAAGACGCACAACGGGTTGTGACCGGGGCTTTACATGCACTATGCATGCTACGGCGTGTCTGCGTTCTCCCAAATCCGTACGGAGGCGGTAACTACCCCTACGTATCCATAAATTTGGCCCACATTTTTGCAAGTTGATAGCAAGCACTTGCAAGTACGGCGGGTTGTGACCGGGGCTTTAGGGAAAAAGCTATTAAGTTTTGATTTATTCATTATAATATAATCTGCATGGCTTGAATAACCAAGTTCCGCAGGATACAGTTTCTATGGTAACAAAATTACTTAGAAATGTCAATTGCTTTTGCTATAACATAGCACGAAAAGATATTTCATACTTATATAAATTTCATATTTTATAAACATGCGAATCTGGAAAATACCTTGCCTAACTGTAAGTAATTTTATTCATTAAATATTTCTTATTGTTGCTTTTGACGGTGGTATTAGTGATATCGAAGACGACAACGACGACGACGACGATGATGATGATATTGATGATGATGGCGACAATGATGACGACGACGCCGACGACAACGATGACGACAATGATGATGATGATGATTATGATGATGATTATGATTATGATGATGACGACGACGACTACAACGACGACGACGACGACGACGACGACGACGATGATGATGATGATGATGATGATGATGATGATGATGGTGATGATGAAAATTAATATATGCGGAGATAATTCAATAATTATATAATTCACTAAATAATAAGGACAATATGACATCTCTTCACTTTAAAAAGTTTTCCATCTTAAAACCAGTAGTATTTACTTCAAATGTACCAAAAATATTTTAAACATGGTTCTTTAAAATGAATCGAGAAAAACTTTTGTCACCATGCTTGTTGAAGAAAAAATTCTTTATAAATGTTTAAAACATACAAACAATGGCATGTAAAAACCAGAAAAATAAGATAAAGTATGTAAAAGTCAAACTTACACTCGTTTATCTGCAGAAGAAAACAAATAGACCTGATGACTACATGTAAATGAATGTATGTATACGCTATATGTATCAGTTAAAAATCTTTTCGAATATAACAAGGTTTTCAGATTATGTAATTATTTATTCAAGGAAAAAGATGTCCCCACAAAAGGCCAAATAAAACTTTGGAAATCACAATAACATTTCTCTTTAATTTCATGTTTATATACTGTGGGTATATATCTTACAACATGCAAAATTTCATTAAAATCTAAAAATGTTCAAAATTTTAACGGTAGATAGCAATCGTCTTTAGGGTTTAGTTATGGTTCTTATGCACAGCCCATATTCTTATTACCTAATACCAATCAATCGTTAAGTTCCCTTTTTACAGTTGCAGACATATGCTTTAAACAAACCACGCTATAAATATTCCGAGAATTATTAAGTTCCCTTTTACGTAATTTATGTATTTAGAGTTATAGTTCCCAGTCAATATACATCTCTTGACGCCTTTAAGCAATATTCCAAGAAAAATCGAGTTAATTTTTAAAGTTGTGGAGATATGCACCGGAAACGCTTTTTGGTGGTGTTAGTGTTATCTACGACTATGATGATGATGATGACGATGATGATGATAATGATGGTGGAGGTGGTGATGATGATAAAGGTGTATTTTTTTCATACAAAATCAAAGGGTCATAATTTTGTAAATATTAAAGGTAAAGTTATCATTATGTGCATTGCGTTCAAATTTAGCAAAATGAGTCGTAATTATTCGAACAGCGTAAATTATTCCAACAAATCGGCATAATTTGTCGGGTTAGATAGATTTCCGTCGCTTTTCGTAAAATTATCTTGTCCGTGAGAGCTCCTTCAACGTTTCCGTAACGACCAGTGCATTCGTCCTGTGCACTTCTTTAAAAATAACTCGGCAATCTGGAAACTTATTTCCTTATTCGTGACAGAAGCAAAGTAAAAACAGACGGGAATCACCAAAAATTGAAGTCTATTGAAATTAGGTAAAACAATACTTTTGAACAAATGAAGAACGTTACATACAAATAAACATCGGTATATACAAATAAACAGCGGTATAATTATACAAAAAACAGCGGTATGTACGAAAAATAGTTTCACTGTCTTATCTTTGGTCTAATAGTATGTACCGTAGAAATGGACAAATTTAAGTCAGCATGTTGTTGTTGTTCTTGTTCTTACCTCATGCCCAGCTAAAAAGCACTAACTATTTATCGTAACCGACTTTTTATTTTGTGGATATACATTGTAAAGCCTTTTCATTTTCCGCGCATCGTTAAACATCAAAACTGCTGAACTAAAAAGACAACTTTCAAAAGAAATATTATATAATAACTATATGATGTGAATATCTGGTTGTTGGACATAAATCTCAATTACATATATTACGGGCATGACAATAAATGTTCCTGAACTAAATATCAAAAAAGGTATTGTACAATATGACATTTCGTTTTTTTCTTAGAAAAACTGCATAACGCTGGAAAACAATTAATTCTTAGATTCAGTGTTATATAAATAAGTTTACACAGAAAATGGACTTTATTAATATCAAATAAATAAATTAAAATAAATCCTCATATTTATATAGATGCAATTATATGATTTAATTTATATGTTTAAAATTTAGTGAAAACTTTGTCATGGCAGATATGCATCCATCAGATCAGATAATTAATGTTCTTATATATTAAAAACTGTAAATAGCACATTTTTTTCGCTTTTCATTAAGTGTTCCGTTTCGTTAAAAGAGGCCCGCCGGAATTTGAAATTTACAGGAAACATTATAAATACCCCTACCAGCCCTAATAAATAAAAGAATTACTTTAAAATGTCATGGTGGATACAAACAGCTTTCGTGCAATTGCAGCTGAAACTTCGATAACATACGATATACAATTATTACATATTCATGATTATTCTAGAGAAACGTCAACGAAATGAATTACAGTGAAAGGAAAAAAATGTAAATAAGCAACTTCTAAGAGTGTTTTTCTCATATTTCTTATATTCACATTGTGGAAAAGCTCTTACATGTATTCACAAATCTGACAATCACGGTAACATGAGTCTTATCATGATAAATTGTGATTTTAATGGATGTTTTTTACAACTGTGTACTCTTACTCCGTGTGGCGAATGTGTCAAAATTAAAATTTCAATAAAAATAAGAATGATAATAAATCATTTTCATTATGCCCCCACAAAGTGGGAGGCATATAGAGTTGCACTCGTCCGTACTTCCGTCCGTGCCTACGTACGTCCCCCAAATCTAGTGACATCAACTCCTCTTTAACTATCGGAAGGATTTCTTTCAAACTTGCACAGATGATCAAGCAGGATGTTAAGATGATCGTAGGAAATCCATTTATACCCGAGTTATGATCCTTTGTTACAAATTTTGTTATAGGGACATCAATGTCCAATGACAGATTGTAGTTTTTATAACATAATGTATATACATCAACGCTGAAAATTTATCAAAAGCTATTGGTAGTGAAAATGTTCACGAAACTGTAACAATCTTCTTTAACTTGATGCTTGGTAAAAATGACAAAACATCAATTGAATATCCATCCTGTGGACTATCGTAAATGTCAAGCGATCGTAAAAATGTGCTGCTTTTGTTGTTACGACAATATCGTTATTATTTATCTTTATGTCAAAATGAATTAAAATTTGTAATAGTTTAAAACCTCTTTACCGAACGACAAAATTGTGTCTGCTTATTTACGTAATATAGGCACATATCAGATTGCGGTGCATTCTCATTACAATTTCATTTGCATATACAATTTTGTATTCATGTAGTAATTTAGTAGTTCAGCAGATCTGCAGCTGAGCATCCTGTTTCGGATTCTTCAAATATCAAATTGCTATCTTGTCACTTACTAGCGATTAATCTTCATTCCCTTTACGATTAGCATGAAAGTAAAACTACTTCCTGTAAATTTTAATAGTTAGGCCTACACTTTATTAAAAATAACTCACATATGAACGCTTTTATTTTAAAATATAACTAGAATTTAGGTCAAGATATTCATTAATGAATCGAATGGAAGAAATAGCTACTATTCCCATTTCGGGGTGCTGTTCAAAAGTTTTCGTACATTGGCCCGAGAAGATAAGAAATTTAAGGAGCATATTCGAAGCGTAACGGAAATAGCCGAAGATCGCCGATTGGTCCTGCATAGGAATTTTTTTAAAAGTTATTTTAAAATTGGAATCATAAACAAATGAGGCCGAATGGAAATATCGATTCATTTTCACCAGTGGACACCAGAAAATGATATTTTCGTGAGTCGCCATTCGTGAAAATATATGTTTCTGCCATGCACGTGTGAAACGAAATCGATATTTCTATAAAACAACAAAATGTGTTTATGATTATTATTGAACCTTACACTTCAACAGCAGAAAATCTCTGAAAAGAGAGCACAACAGCATTGAAATTACTAATTTGCATTCGAAGTCGTTGGCTTAGAAATTACAAACTTTTGGACCTTAGAAACCCGACGTGAGCTTTCTGCTATAATATATGTATTTTTAGCATTCAAATTATACCTCTCTTTCGTCCACATCCATAAATGCGAGTCTTATGGGGCGGGGCAGCACGTTAAACATCGGAATCATCATCAACAACAAAATATCCTATATATGTTTTCAGATGGCTCGCCGGTTGGCTTGGTTAATGTGGTTACTGATGGCTTTAACGACTTGTTACATGATGGTGATGATCATTGCCAACATCACACCTGCTAGAAATCTACGAATGGCATACATGAACGATCCGCGTGTATTTTATCAAGATATAAACATACCAATTGCAGGACTCGACGGCCTGGAGCCGAATGGAGCTTTTATGTTTCACAGGAACAGAGCTTTTCAGCCTATGCAGCAGCTATTTTTAAATGAACTTATTGATGCACCCGTTATGAAACTGCAAGAAGAATTCGAACAAATAGACAAAGATGTTGATTATAACAATCATGACTCGATTGGAGACAAAAAAAGTGAAATCGGTGAAAAACAAATAGATCTTTCCAATAATTCCAATCAAATAGACAGAATTATAGCCGAAAGGAAGGTTAATGAACAATATTATAGCCTGCGAGCAACAAGAGTTAACCCATTCGATTTTAATTTTTTGTCTCCATCGAAAAGTGTCTGCAAAGATGGGGAAACACCTTTTCTAGTTATTCTTTGTTTAACTAAATATTACGACATAGAAACCCGACAAGCAATTCGTGACACGTGGGGAAGTGTTGCGAGAGTTCCAAAATGGCCGCCGCTAGGGACATCGCTGCCACTTATCAAACTTGTCTTCTTGCTTGGAAGTCATGGTGACATGTTAGTGAAGAAGACAATAGTGGATGACGAAAACAACAGATATGGTGATGTCATAGCGGCTGATTTTAAAGATTCCTACACCAATTTGACATTAAAAGTAATGATGGGACTGAAGTGGGTAACGAAATATTGTTCGCATGCAGAATATGTCGTGAAAATTGACCAAGATATGTTTTTACACGTACTCAATCTTGTTAATTTCTTAAAAATTTATCCGAATCCCCAACCTGGGGTAGTAATAGGTTTTCAGAACACAAATGCAAAGGTTCTGAGGACAGGAAAATGGGGTGTAGACAGAAAAAGCTTTCCGCTCAACACATATCCGAATTACACGAATGGAAACTGTTACGTCATTTCCGGTAAAGTGGTTCCGGATATGCTTCAAGCTGCAGAGCGGATGCCGTACATCTTTATCGAAGATGCCTTTATAACAGGTATGTACTACGGCGAAAATTCACTAGACTACAAATCTTTTAAGAGTTAATGTTTAAAGTAAATTTTGATATTGTTATCTAGTTGTTCTTTACAAGATGTGAACGTAAATCTCTGTATAGCGACCGAAATCACATGGCTTGATATCCCCGCGATATTTATATCCCGCCAGCTTGTAAACCGTATTAGGAATATTTACTTCCCTGAATGCACATTCGTCAACAGTATCGCTTATAATTTACTGAATGGGCGATTTTTGTCGCATTTGTCTTTGTGTTGACAAAAAGGGGACTAATGGTTCTATATCGCTCGCCAGTTGCTTGGGTATGTTACATAACAGGTATAATAATAACACAAAAGCAAAATTTTATCCGCTTAATTAAATCATACTAATTTCAAGGGTAGGTAATACTAGGTATCTACGTAGACAAACAAATGTGACCTCAAAGGTGTTAAGGTTTCTTCTTTCTCTCGTGACCATGTTTAAAACCTGGACTCAATTTCAGAATCGATTGAGATATCACGAAGACAAACATTCTGAGCAGGCTTGATGATGATAGGCTGGTAAATGCCTAGACCTTTTTTCATCTGGTGACCTCTTTTTCACCCAGATGACTCAATTTTGTACTCCTCCGAGATATCATCCAGAAAAATAATCTGATTCAGTGTGTTGATAATCAAACAAAATTGTGGCCTTTGTCTTGTTGAACGCCTTTGCTCAGGAGAGCTAAATACCGTTATAATTATGAATAAATGCTGCACAAGTCGTTTGTTTCACAGCAATTATTGTTGATTTATTGCAAATAATTTGTGTAAATTATGTTCAGCATTGCGGTATTTCCAAATAAGGCGACAAATACTGTTTATACTGTTCCATACTTGCACCGAATTATATCAAAAAAATATAGCAAAGAAATCTTTACAAAAATTGACAAAAATAAACCTTTCGAAACAAAATGAGCACGTTGAATTTGACAAGGTACAAAACTACGTCATCACCATTCTTGGCAGGTATTTCTTTTTAAATTTTGCGTCAAATAAAAGTTGATATGTAGGTAAAAACTGTGTTTAAAAGCTCAAAAATGAACTTGTTGTAAACCGAAACAGTTTGTTTTTAATGTTAAAATTGGTTATTTCACTTATCCTTATTAAAAAGAACGTTCCGATTTCGAACCTTATGAAACATAATTTGATTGTCCATCAATGTCCCAAGATTGTCCATCAATGTCCCATCAATGTCCCATCAATGTACCAAGATTGTCCCAAGTTGACTCAGTCTTACCGAAATCAGGCCCCTTGATTATAAAACTTTTTTCATGCTCGACTCAATTTGAGCATGAACATTTGATGGAATCGTTTCTGTTCATTATATAAAATAAAACATTTTAAACTGAATACATGTATATGACAACTTTGCTCTCAACAACAACAGATACTGTTAAACAGATAGCTATCCCTTATTTATGAAGACTGTTAATATTTTAGACATTTTGAGTTTGAGCACAGAATTGAGTTGAGCATGAAAAAAGTTTTATAATCACGGGGCCTGATCTAACAAAATGTCAGGAGATCGCGAAGCACCTGAGTGAAACTAATGTCAATTAGTTCTACAAGAAAATTAATTGAATTTTTAACTGATTTTTGAATCTGATCTGTCGCCGTTGTGAAACTTTACCTGCTGCTGTTGTTACATGAGTAAATGTGTTGTATATGAAAAAATAGATAACATCACAGAAAGCAAATCAATTACTCAGAATGTAATAATGCGGAAAAGTAATATATAGAGGCCGAGGTCTCTGTGGGTTTTTGGTTGCCATAGTTCCTAAGCCCTAGAACGATACACTTCAAATTGCTGATTATTTGCTTGATAAAAACAACTACAAACTAATTACTAAACGCCATGTTATTAGAAAGATATCAGAAAGAAGTAACAGAGGTTGGTTACTATAGTTTCTAAGCCCTAGAACTATATAATTCAAATTGCAGATTTCTGCTCATTTTTTCTGCTAAAAGCAACAACAAACGTTTTGATATTAGAAAGACAGTAGATCTAGATAGAGATATTCAAGATTGACTTTTTAGAGTGGTTTATTGTTTTAGTCTCCCAAATATGGAGACTTGAAAAATTATGATGAATGTATAAAATTGATATACCGATCAAAATAATCAGATTAAAGCAACTGCGTTGTGTTGTTTCCTAAAAGAAGTAAACAGCCAAGTTCGCTATTATGTTTTGATTGGAAAATCGCCCGAAAAGATGATCGAATTGCATTTTGAAACGAATGCGATATGAACAAAACGGCAATGCTGAACAAGCCATGTTAAATGAAGTACCATAGAAGCGTTGCTTGCGCCGTGTGGCGGTCTTAAAATAATACCTCGTACAATTAAAGTCAATGCTGTTATCAATTACATGGGATATATACGTACTTCTGTTTTTTTGGTTGCATGTTTAAAACTGTAGTTGTTTTTTTCAGGAATTATTCGGACAGTGGTGGGCTTGGAAATAGTAGACAACCAGGGATTTACACGTTGGAACGACAAACCACCGCGGCTTTGTGGCTTTCACAATGACTTTCGGATCGCCGCAACTAACACGGACGACGAGCGAAAATACAGCTTGTGGAAAGCTTTACACTATAGAAACCTTAAAAACTGCTACAGTCTTAGTAACAGAAATGTTTAAAACTCTGCGTTCGCAATTTTTTAAATACAATATTATTTCAAAACTGATATGTGAAACGGTTATAATTCGTAGGTGATTATTATTCAAAGATTGTGTTTTTGCACAACGATGTCTAGAAGGCACTTACGGGTCCTAAATTATAAAGCTAAATCTCTAGAACAGTGGCGACTGATTGGCTGAAAGGTCTCCAATCTTAGTTTTATGATCTTGGGAAAATGTGTCGTTTCGCTCATGAAATGTTATTTTTTATTTTATGCTTTTCAGTGAATTATAGAATTTTCCCGGTGAAATAAAAGTGGTATTTCACTGTTTTCAAACACTGGAATATCATTTTTATTTTCACTGATTTTTCACGTTGGTACCCAAACGCACATAACATACCAAAAGAGAACGTTTAGAAAACGCGCTCAAATTTGTATATTTGACGTCAAGACGTCACGTCATAAACAAGGGTTTTTGGCGACATCTCTTGCAACTTTTCTGTCAAATTCACGCAAATTTTGCACTTAAAGCATAAAATAGAAATATATTTCACTGGTGAACTCCGGAATTATGTATTTTCACTCGTGGCTTCGCCACTCGTGAAAATACGAATTCCGGAGCTCACTCGATGAATTATATTTCTATCTTACACTAGTAAAAACAAATATCCTCTATTTATTAAACGGCCAAAATTGCGATCCTTCTGAAAGAACGAAGTCTTAAGTCAACGAAACTTATGTGATTTTACAACAAAGTTATTTTTTCTCAGTTAAAGAAAATCTACCAATTATTGCCTTTTCCTTTATCTTTCTAATTGATAAATAAAACAGACTTCTTATTACGAAGAATTAAAAAAAGAACACAAGAGGAACTCTTTCTTGAAAGACATCGTGTCATTTAAACTACAAAAGATAAAATGACATCTCTTATTACAAGAATTAATCATACATTCTTCAATTTCACAAAAAAACTCAGTTGCTTATAGTAGCGAACTTATACAAAAAGAAAATGGTAAATCGTTGCCCAAGGTTACAAAATTCAGCATGGAAACCAGTCTCAAATCTCAAGCAACTGGCCGCCATTTCAGCCAATCAGATCCTTGAGATTTGAGGCTGGTTTCCGATCTCAGTTTTATAACTTTCCCTTATCTTGTCCGAAGAAGGCCTGTGTTGTGTATTCAACCTGAAACTTACTGATTTTGATTTTTTTTTTCGTTATGGTCCATTGTTACAAAATCTGGTGTCTTATTTTCATTAGTTTAATTGTATGTCTTTATTTATTTAACCGTTTACATGATACAAATAAAAATTATCAGTTGTTGATTGGTTATCCTCATTTCCACCTTGAAAAGATAACCATTTCGACCTTGAACTAAATGGTGATAACATTGTGCAAACTGAAATGGAAATAAAACTGTCTTATGTTACTCTTTGTTTCTTTCTACCGGGAATTGTTACCGGCGCACATCTGGAGCAGTCATGTCCCGGACCTTGCCGTTGTCTGCTCTTTGACGGGTTACAGTCCGTTTACTGTAACAGGACAGGGATAAACGCCGTTCCTTCCGGTATCCCGACGAACACACAACTACTCGATCTTTCGGGTAACAGTATTGCACATATAACGCAGAACGATTTGGTAACACTGGTGAATCTACAGGAACTTTATCTTTACGGAAATGGATTGAACGAAAGCAGCATAGAAGAAAATGCTCTCGATTTACCTAAGCTTGTAACCGTGGAACTTGCCGGAAATGCTTATCAAACAATCCCAAAATGCCTTCCGAAGTGGATTCAGACACTGTGGTTTTACAACAATCAACTTTCCGAGCTTAAATCAGACAGCTTTGTGAAATACACGGAATTGAACTACTTGGATGTCTCTAATAACCACATCTCTAAAATCGAAGCGAGGACCTTTGATCCGTTGACGAAGCTCCAGACACTCTACATATCCTTCAACAAACTAACAGATTCAAGCTTCCCACCAAACGCCTTCGCAAAGATGAGCTCTCTCGAGCAACTGTCAGCAAGATTCAATGCTCTTCGGCATCTGTTTAGAAACCTTCCTCCATCCATCAAATATCTAGACTATGTCGGCAACGAGATTAAAACCATCCCGTCTTATGCTTTCAAGTCTCTCCCTAACTTACAAACTATGGAGTTCTGGCAAGGACAGGTAACTGTGCTTTATCTCTATTGTTTAGGCGGCAGTAAACGGTTATTCTGATATATCGCAAACCAAAGAATCACAGTCGACACGACAAGTCCACTTGCTCCCTACTAGCACATACCTGAAACAGAAAGGGCACATAACTGACATCACAATGACATTCAGTTTATGAAAACAAAGCAAAATTATATTCAAAACATATCAGTTGATTTTTAAGCACCATTAACTTTCAAATTCTGGTCGCGAAAACTGGTCGGCCGACGAGGCAAAATTTCAAACATTCATCAGTTCACAGCTTTCTTATTGCCAACAACCAAAATAAATGCTTGCCACTCACACATGGTAAAATCCCTACTGATTCATTAAATCATACTCAAAATATACCATAACCACCTAGATTTTGCACTAATCACACTTGTTTGTATGCCCCTTGAGAATTGCAAGTTAAACTGAAGGCAGAGCCAGAAATGTATTAGTTTCGCATTTCCAAGCACCTGCCTCACACTGAAAGTGTCAAGGTCAAAAAGAGCATGTCAGGCAATTTTTGGGGATCCTAGCTAGATGTGAAACTGCAAATATAGCATCTAAAAATATTTTAAAGTGCCATGAAGCTTACAGTTTGCCCACTTACCTCTTATCTTCAAATTTGACCGGGGCCAATTCGCATCTATCTATCAAATACTGCATCCTTAAGAGCAGAGAGTGATTTCCTTTAAGCCATTAACTCATCTCTGTTCAAGTTTAGAACCTTTTCTGAGCAAATTGAGACCAAAACCAAGCCAGTATCATCATCCTGGCAGGTGTAAAGAGAAAATGACTATCACCACTCACTTTCCAAAACTGACCAATTTTGCCTCCAGTTACAGTCAAGTACATTAATATAGTGCTTCTAAGAAATGCAACAAAACAGACATTGGAACCAGAAGACCTGACAATCATATACCATAAAGAAGCTCCTAGAAGATGAACAATGAAAAATATGCTGTTACAAGCACTTATTTTTGTAAAAATACGTCAGGCACAGCAAATTTTATCAGTGAAACAGGCAAAACTGGCCATAGTTCACATTAATCACTCACCTACCATGCTGTCATCATGTTTCAGTTGCTCATATGAACCACCTGCATACCTTCCTGCCAATCAACTGCCACTTTTCAATCATTACACACATCACACTTTATGTTTATGCTTGCTCTTATGTCACCAGAATGATGATTGAATTATAAAATGGCCATGAAAAATAGCAAATGATGAAATTCTTACCTCTGGCTGCAGAAAGGAATAAACAGCTAAAGTGACATAACAGACTACAGCTTAAGGCCAAATCCTGCCTATCTGGGCTAAAATACCTGCTAAACTAATAACAGTGTTCATGGCAAGCCCTACATAGCTCTAGAACTTGATTTTCATTAGTCGACCAGAATTTATGTCTCGGTTCGCAAAGCTCGGACTGTGGAAATTTGCTTGCCGAGCTTAATTTTTCTTAATTATTTTTTATCGGCTTGATTTTCTCGCAAATATTATGCCAAATGCTCTTTCGTAATCATTTGAGACTTTTTCATGATGTATTTGATGGACTTTCTATGAAAATATACATTTCTGACATTTCGCGACTGGTTTTTATGGCTCGGTGCAGCATTTTTTTTCTCAAAAACTGTAATTACCTCCCTTTATTTTTAACCATCAGCTTGTCAGCAAGTATTTAACAGCTTAAAATGATGTCATTTTGCAAATATGGCAGTCCAACACAGAATTCTAGACCAAAATTATGACATAATGAACACTTACACATTTCAGCGAAATCCTTAAGGCGGCAGTAAACGGTTATTCTGATATATCGCAAACCAAAGAATCACAGCCGACACGACAAGTCCACTTGCTCCCTACTAGCACATACCTGAAACAGAAAGGGCACATAACTGACATCACAATGACATTCAGTTTATGAAAACAAAGCAAAATTATATTCAAAACATATCAGTTGATTTTTAAGCACCATTAACTTTCAAATTCTGGTCGCGAAAACTGGTCGGCCGACGAGGCAAAATTTCAAACATTCATCAGTTCACAGCTTTCTTATTGCCAACAACCAAAATAAATGCTTGCCACTCACACATGGTAAAATCCCTACTGATTCATTAAATCATACTCAAAATATACCATAACCACCTAGATTTTGCACTAATCACACTTGTTTGTATGCCCCTTGAGAATTGCAAGTTAAACTGAAGGCAGAGCCAGAAATGTATTAGTTTCGCATTTCCAAGCACCTGCCTCACACTGAAAGTGTCAAGGTCAAAAAGAGCATGTCAGGCAATTTTTGGGGATCCTAGCTACAGATGTGAAACTGCAAATATAGCATCTAAAAATATTTTAAAGTGCCATGAAGCTTACAGTTTGCCCACTTACCTCTTATCTTCAAATTTGACCGGGGCCAATTCGCATCTACGGCTACAAACTCTTTACTGCATCCTTATCCTAGTAGGTAAATCGCAGGATGACGAGGTTATATGAGCTATTAGAATAAGTCGCTGATGCATAGATACATCTTAACATCTAACAGCCATTAAGGAATTTTACATGAAATAACTTTCAACGATGCATTATCTTAATGTCAGTCTTTGAACAATCCGAGATGGTTCCAGAAAAGACATCGCGAATTCTTTCGTTAAGTAAAAGTGTGGCAGATGTGGACGACTGAGGACGTGCAATCTAACTGAAATCGACAGCGAAATTGTCACTCGGAATACTGGACCCAGTATCAAAAACTTAAACATGAGACAAGTCTAAAAACTCAAGCTTCCGACTGAAATGGTGATAAGATGCTTGAGATTTGATTAATTAGTTTTATGATCTTAGGCTCTGTGTGTGCAATGTTAATGGTATTATTTTTCTTGATCTAGATTACGACGATAGAAGACAACGCATTCTACGGGTTACCAAAGCTGACCATTCTAGACTTCATGCAGGATCAAATTTCTTCTACTATTACAAACAACACGTTCGTCGGACTCTCCGGTCTTCAGACCATCTACCTGGATCTCAACAAAATCAGCAAAATAGAGCCTGGTGGCCTTAGACCTCTGACCTCCATCAATTCAATATGGCTTCAGGACAATAAGCTATCAAAACTTGACCCGGAGGTTCTTGACGTTAAATATCTCGCGCACCTGTCAGAGCTATTTATAGATGGGAATCCCTGGTTTTGTGACTGTCATCTGCGTTGGTTACGTGAGAAAGTAAATAACGCCACGTACGTGATACAGGATCCGCACCTGATCACGTGCGCCGGACCGCCAAAAGTGGCGGGTAAAGCATGGGATGATTTACTTCCGGGTGACTTTGTATGTGCATAAATGCAACATTTGCCCAAACTTGGAACTTTACACAAACTAAGAAGTCAACACAGCATTACACACTT
The DNA here is from genome assembly GCA_038501625.1 of Corbicula japonica. NCBI lineage: Eukaryota > Metazoa > Mollusca > Bivalvia > Venerida > Cyrenidae > Corbicula > Corbicula japonica. The sequence continues at coordinate 45,831 of JAZAYU010000622.1, forward strand.
CCCTGCCAGAAAACAATCGTCAATGGCCCAGTTGCTCGTATACATGTATATCGTTAAATATTTGACGTTAATTTAACGGATACTTTTACGTAAATTTTACGCATACAAGTACTGTATCCATTACCTTATGACATCATTGATATTTTTCTAGCAACAGAATTTTAAAGGGAGATGTGCAGGGTCGAGCAGGTGTACTCGGTAAAATCGTAAACAGATCGATCTATGCAACACTTACGTGTACTTTTCGCTAAACTCTACATTTCAAACCAACCAGGAGGAAGTTTTCGGTTAATTTTACCATTTTACCGGACCTGAAAACAATCCGCTGAAGAAATCCCTATACAAAAATGCATTCTATATTTAGCGATCATTCTATATTTAGCTCATCGCTGAGCATACTATTCGTGGTGGCCCAGGCATTTTGAAACAAATGGCGACGTCGATAGTCGGCAAGGTACGCCGAATGCGTATTTTGGTTGAAGTGATCACGTGACAATCCTAAAAAACCACCGCGGCCTTACGCGGGAAATACAAAAATAGCTAACCTATGCACGTCGCATAGGATAGGAAATACCATTTATATATCTTTTTGTTTTTTATAAAATATTGCTTTGAAATATTTGAAATATTTCGGGTGTAAATCAATATTTGAGCTGCAAATAATGATATTCAACTGATTAATAACCCTTTTCGCAAATCTGTTCCATTCATCAATCCTGCACATCTCCCTTTAAATTGCTCGTTAGATTAAGTCAACGTTAGCAATTTTAAACGTTGGCGTTAAAATATATCCGTTTAACGAAAAGTACGAGTAACTGGGCCGATGTTCATATGTTTTCATAGCATTTGCGATGACATCTAATTCGTTTGTGAAGATATAAGTTAAATTTTGGCAGTATTTTGCGTCAAGATTTTAGTTTACTCAATGGATGAAGAAACGCAGGGTAAACTGAATAAGATTTTAGTTGTTCCCGTTTGACGCTTTCCCTGGTAGACATGGCTACGTAATCCCATTATGCGACATTCTATAAATGACAAACTCTTTCAATAAGGCATCGTAATAACGAGTACTTCTTTACCCATAAACAGGGAACTACATTAATTTCTTCAAAAACATTGCCAGAGAAATGTCTCATTTTTCCAATAAAGAAAATGAAATATTGAAATTAGTGGTTTTATAACCATAATAATAGTATTTAGGAATTTGGGTGTTACCGAGCTATATTGGCAAAATATTAATAAAATATTCATATCCGTATTCCGGAAATGGGGTTTTCGAAATTTTTAGCGAAGCGATTGTTCGGCTTTTTTTCCGAATGGGCAGAGCACTCTGCCGGGCCATTTAGTATTTAGTAATCGATATCGATTGATTTAAGTTTATGAGTTGATGTTCCTAAGTAAGCCAGCCTATTGTTTGACCCACAGCCATTTTTTAAATAACATAAAGCATTAGTATTTGCAACAATAGCATACTTGAATAAGTCCGTCGGAAACGGTATTTGCTGTCAAAGAAATATAAGCACATTCGAGTAAGTTGCCACGCATAAATAATAGATACCATGGTTGGAATAGATGTTCATGTTTGGGTTTTTGTCGAAGATCCAACAGACTTCCACCTATAACACGCACAAGCATAAAATCATGTAAGTTTTAAAATCTAAATATGCGTGTAACGGTACTGATTTTAAAAAGTGAAAAAGATATAGGACAAATCTAAAAGATATGATAGAGAAGGAATTGCAGTTACGAATACAGAAATAGGAGGAAAATAGTTTAATTTGAAAGTTTGATGAAACGTAGAAATATTAAGAAATAGCAAAGTTATAGCCAACATTGTTTTTGTGATATACGGACCAATAGATGGACAAAGCGATACCGATGGATCGCATTTTGTTCAGGGTGACACAAAAACAAACATTCTTAACAGGTTTATGACTAGAATTTGGTGTTCCGCCGAACACATATGTCGCCTGCTTGCAAAAAGTTGAAATGTGGGCCTTTGTTTTATCATATAATTATGATAAAAATATGTAATTCAAGTTGCATTGCAATACTACAAAAAACTAATAGTTTTTATTGATCAGTTATTATTGTATTTTATATTCCAATTATATGCAAAATAAAGTTTCAGGTTAAAATCTTTTAAGGAGCACAACTCAAAACAGATATAACTTTATTAAAACAGATGCCATATATCAAGTATTGTTTCAAAAGAACTAATACTTTCCAAGTTATAAGCAATTAAGTTTCCGGTTATATTAATTGAAAGGGGCATAACTAAAAAAGTTAATCAGGAGATATCACTCTCGGTGTCACAGATGGCTTTGATGATGCAGTTGCCATATTTCAAATATACATGTATAGGTAAACATGACAAGTACTTTCAATGTTATAGGCAATGTAAAGTATCACATCAAAGTCATTTAAATGGGGTATAAGTTTAAAAAATTTGAAAGAGGTGTTATCATTCTTGTTGTGAAAAATGGATTTGTTCATTAAGATGATATTGTCTTATTATTAAGCTAATAGGACAAGAACTTCAAGTTACAGGCAACATAAAGTTCCATATGAAAGTCATTTGAAAGGGACATAACTCCAAAAATGGTCAAACAGGAGTTATCAATAATTTTTTACCGATGACTTTGTTTATGCAGATAATATATTCCAAGTATTAAGTTTATAGGACAAGTTCTTTCAAAGTTGAAGGCAACAAAAGGTTTCATATTAAAGTCATTTGAATGGGGCATAACTCAAAAAAAGTGTAACAGGAGTTATCATTCTTGTTGTCAGAGATGGTTTTGTTACAACATGTGATATATTCCAATTTTTTTTAATGGCAAAAGAACTTTCAAAGTTATAAGCAACATTTAGTTTCATGAAATTCATTTGAAAGGGGCATAACTAAAAATAGTGAAACAAGAGTCATCATTCATATTGTCACAGATGGCTTTGTTCATGCAGTTGATATATTCCAAGTATTAAGTGAAAAGGACAAATACTTTCAAAGTCATATGCAACATTTAGTTCCATATTTAAGTCTTTGAAAGGGGCATAACTCAAAAAATAGTGAAACAGGAGTTATTATTTTTGTTGTCACTAATGGCTTTGTTCATGCAGATGATATATTACAAGTATTAAGTTAGTGTGACTAGCACTTTTAAAGTCATAGGCAACATTAAGTTCCATATTAGTCGTTAAAAAGGGGCATAACTCAAAACATTGTGAAACAGAAGTTATCAATCTTGTTGTCAGAGATGACTTTGTTCATGCAGATGATGTATTCCAATTATTTACTTAATAGGATAAGGACTTTCAGAGTAATAGGCAACATTAAGTTCCATATTAAAGTCATTTGAAAGGGAAATAACTCAAAAAATACCAAAACAGGAGTTATCATTCTTGATGTCACAACATGGCATTGTTCATGCAGATGATATATTCCAAGTATTAAGTTAATAGGACAAGTACTTTCAAAGTTATAGGCAACATCAGGGTCTATTTAATTAGTAATTGATTAAATAGACCCTGGCAACATTAAGTTTCATATTAAAGTTCCATATTAAATACATTTGAAAGGGGCATAACTCAAAAAATACTGAAACAGGAGTTATCATTCTTGTTGTCACAGATGGTGTTGTTCATGCAGATGATATTTTCCAAGTAATAAGTTAATAGGACCAGTACTTTCAAAGTTATAGGCAACATTAAGTTTCATATTAGAGTTCCATATTAAAATCATTTGAAAGGGGTATAACTAAAAAAAAATATACTGAAACAGGAGTTATCATTCTTGTTGTTACAGATGGCATTGTTCATGCAGATGGTATATTTCAAGTATTAAGTAAATAGGAGAAGTATTTTCAAAGTTATAGGCAACATTAAGTTTCATATTAAAGTTGGGGGACTACCGGACGACGGCACCGACGACATTGCCGGACAATAGGATCCCTATGTGTCTACCTGCTATCACAGGCGACACAAAAATTCAATTTGCTAGGTAAAACATCACCTGAGACTCTGATAAAATTTTCAGAATAACTCATTTATTTCCTCATGTCTTCTCACAAAGTTGATCAATTTAAGAATCTTTTTTCTTATTGGTTGCTAAAATTAGAATTTTTCGCCATAGAATGCTAATGGAAATATTTTACCTGTGATGTCAAAACAGGGCTTAATTAACTTTGCATTGTGTAAAGATTCTGATCAAATTCTGGATTTAAATTGCCTGAAAAGGATCTGTTTTTAGTTCTCTGACTGAATGGCAAACAGTGTAGGTCCCAATTTAAAAATGTACAGGCTGATCTGGATCTACTCTGGTCCCAAAGGCCATATTCCCCATTTGGCTACAATGTGTCACAATACTGGTAATATCTGTTCAACATACACTATGGGTATTTTTGCTCCTGTATCATTCTGCAATATCTAATTGGACCTGTGTCCAAAATAAACTGTTTATATTTGCCACTTTCATTTTTTACAATGAACAGTTGCGAATTATGTACAACTTTATTGTCTTTACTCTTTCATGTTCTGTTTCTATATGCACAAACACTAACATTGTCCATGCCAGAGATTTCAAAATACCATCTTGTTCATGAAATTTATTCACATTAAAGAGAAGTGATCATCCCACATCAATCTTATTGAGTCTAAGATGATGGTTGTAATAACACAGCAGGTTATCTCACAGATCATGTTTCCTCTGCACGAGATTTACGTTTCTTCGATTTTCCTCCTTCTGCCTCTGATGAAGTCCTTCTCCTTCTGGAATCTTCTTCCTGTTAACAGAAATAGTAATCATCTTATACATTATTTTAATACTTGTCAACCAGTGTAGATCCAGATCAGCTAACACATTCCTGCCATTGGATCTTGATCTGCATTGGTCACATATTTGTCAGAAATAACCTAAAAACTAAAACTGAACAAATTAGATCCTGATCTGCCCATGCAATAATGACAGATCTATGGAGTAAAGGGTTGATAAATCAAATATTACATGTATCACCTTTACTCCATGTAGAAGCTTTGTACATCATTTGAAACCTGTATAGATCCAGATCAGCCTACATATCTGTGAAGTCTGATCTGTATCTACATTGTTTACTTCTCAGTCAGATATAATTTAATGAAATTAAAAGTGCCCCGAGTAGATCCTGATCATAATGCATGGATGTGCAAGCTGATCTGGATCTACACTGTTCACACAAGTTATAAGCTATATTCATAAAGCAATAGGTTGTTGCATGGAGGGGAGGGCAAAGGCACCTTTTGAAAGGACCCACCTTTAAAAGAATTTCAATGTAAATCAATCAGACAGCCTTCAAGTTCGCGGCTCATACATTTTGTATTATTCATTCAATTCTAACTCAAGAGAATTTTCTGCCCACACTGCTGACATTTGTTAATATTCTAACATGAAATGCAAATCATTTAACAGCGCATGACAGCAGTGATGGACAGATTGAGTATTTTATAACGGTAGGCAATGTCTGGGATTCCAATAATTGTTTTAGCTGGAAATAAACAAGTCACATGTTATATGCAAATGAAGTATTCCACATCTTTCAACAGGGGGGGGGGGGGGGGGGTTGCGATTTAATGGAAATGTAAGAGTAACAAAGGAATGAGGGTTAGCAGAAGGATGCATGGTTAACCCTTTCCTTCATAGATATACATTTATTGAATGGGAAAACATTTTAGATCCAGATCAGATGGCACATCCATGCCATCTGATCAGGATCTAAACTGTTTGCTTTTTATTTGTTAGTTTTTTTTAACCAAAATGTGTCCAGTACAGATCACGATCAGATGGCAAGGTCGCCGTGCTTAAAAATGCGTATATATGGAGGAAAGGGTTAAGAAAGGGATGCTGTTAACAGTACAAAATAATGTGGGTTTAGAAAGGATATTTGTTTTACAGAGAACTTAAGATTAAAGAGATATAAAGTAATTGATGGCTGCTGGTGAACAGAGGACAGCGGCTAAACAAGGACTGTGGGTACACTGAGGGTTGTGTGTGAACTGAGGGCTGCGGCAAACAGAGGGCTAGAGGTAAACTAATGACTGTAGATAAACAGAGGGCTGTACTACAAATTGAGAGTAATTACCTTGTCGCTGCTCTCATTTCTGCGTGTAGGTCTCAGTAGTTTTGCCTCTGTGTGTTGTACCATCAATTGTGTGCTCACATATTGCTGTAATAAATGGAATGTAAATTATGTAATGAGAGTCATTTTTAACAATAATGTACTCTATGCAGTGTGTAAATAAACCAGGAGTGTAGCTACCAGTATGTATACAAAACACATAAATGTAGCTGCATTTACAATGCATATTCCCTTCAACAATCTTTATGTTATTAAATAATTTTTGAAGAAAAATATGAATTGTATTTAGTTTTTTATGGTGAAATGGAGCCAACTATTTCTTACAAGGAAGGGAACCTGCCTGTCATCCTAAAAATATTCCCAGATCAATGGAAGTCTAGTAAAAAAAAGTGAGTCAGAACCACTCTTGAGTTTTCTATACAAGAGTTTATTCTCCATAAGGTTCCACACTGGCATTAATATTATTCATCAACTACCTTTTACCATCCCTCTACCATTGTGTACAGACCTACAAGCTCTGATCTATCCTTTCCCTCCATACATAAAGGTTTTCAAGCTTGACCAAACATTGTAGGTCCAGATCAGCCAGCATATCTGTGCCATCTAATCAGGATCTACTCTGTTCCCTTTAAGATTCATAGGTTTTTTCTGACCAAGAAGGAAACAGTCAGCTACAGATCAGGGCCCAAGATAATGAAAAAAAGATTGGAGACCAGTCTCAAATCTCAGGAATCTGATTGGTGACCAGTTGTCATTACAGGATATCAGATGATTGAGATTTGAGACTGGTCTCCAGATAAAGTTTTATGATCTTGGGCATACATGTGTAGGTTTCTAAATGTCTACCATTTGTTACAGAAAGTTATTATATTTTGTGTGGGTTGTAGTTTCCTGTTGATCTCACTGGTAGGAAACTGATCTAGTTGTTATTTTATGTGGTTATGTTGGCCTTTTATTACATATTGTAACTCAGTAATATATTTTTCAAAAGCTATTTTTACTGAGTTTCTTTTTATTAATGTGGTTGAGATTTTTAAAAAATGAGAGTTTTTGTTCAGATAACAATAATAATAATTTCATACATGCCATAAAAATCCCTCAAAACTAATTAAATTACTGGTAGTTGGTGCTGTTGATACCCTTATATCATGCAACCAATGTATCATATATCTCCATTCAGTATTTTTATCAATACTGTTTTGAACTTACTGTGGTATCAATTTATTTCGAGCTGGTTTAATATTCATGTATTTCATGCTAGAGTTTATGCAGGAAATTCAACCCCAGAGAAAGTAAACCATTTAACAGTGGGTCATTATAGAACAATATAAATGCTTGAATTCATGCCCCCACAAATTTGTCATTTGTAGGTTTGCATGAAATTTTCAACCTGGCATAATTATATGATACTACAGTTAGTAACTGAGGTGAAACTGAGAGTCAGTGAATGTGAGTTTTGTTTAAGCGAGTGAACTTTCTGCCTACTTTCTCATTATGGACGGATGTAAAATGACACTTTTTTATGGGGTTTTATCACTGTGACAAGTGAAGATACAGATCAATATCATTTTTGTATATTTTACTGGGGTTTTAAATTGATGGATTCATCTGCCCAAGAAATCATTTAAATACCCTAATAATAATATTTTATCAAATAAATAAAAAATTGTGGCATGGGCAAACAGTGTGGATCCAGATCAGCTAGCACATTCTGTTCCATCTGATTAGGATCTGCACTGTTTGCTTTTATAAGTATTAGGTTATTTCTGACCAAAAAGGAGCAGTGCAGATCCTGATCAGACAGCATGGATTTGCCAGCTGATCTGGATCTACATGGTCGCACATGAGATAAAATGTGTATATATGCAGTAAAGGGATAGGGAATTACAAGTATAATGAAAGCAGTTACCTCTATATGTTCCAGCACATCATTATACATCTCTATGGCCATTCTGTTCACGTCATGATTCGAGTTGTTGTACATGATGGCATTTGTAAACATGAGCATCATATCCCGCTGGAACTCTGATGTTGTACGTATTGTACCGTTCTCTATGTGGCGCTTTATCATCGTCAAATCTTTTGGTCTACAACATATAGGAAGAGCATGACTCTAGCCACAAGCCCAATTTACATGTGCCCATAATCATAAAACTGGAATTGCAGACATGTCTCAAATCTCAAGGATCCGAATGGTTGAAATGCAGAAAAAGTCTCACTACGCTCATGACTATGGACAAGTAAGCTTATATAATTTAACTAGAGAAATCAGGATAATAAAATACATGTAGGTTGAAAAATGTATGAGTTTGTAACTGTAAAACTACAGCTTGGTGCATTCAGTTGGAAACAGATTTCAAATGTTGAATAAATGTTAGGAGTATTAGGAAGAAAATTGTTTTTAGAAAGATACTAAATAACTAAACAAACAACTGAGTTTTGCTGGAAATTTTGAAACAAGTTAGAATTGTTTTCATATTTTACAGTTAGTTTCAATGACGGCCTACCTTTTGACAACAATGGAATACCCTGGAGCTATATCATCAGTCACTGGATGCAGAAATACGTTAGCATACCTGCAAAAATAAAAGTTTCAGTTATTTGAATTTATTTTATATTGATGGACAAGCATTCTTGATCTTTGGTCTTTTTCTTTCCTTCATGGGATTTTGCTGGATTTTATCCCGAGTACAACCGGTGTAAATATGATCAGGATCTTAACTGTTGGTTTTTAGATTCATTGGGTTATTTCAGATGCAATCAGTGTTGATCCAGATCAGATTCATGTTTTCAGTAAAACAGCATTTTAAATCGTGTTCTCAACCCTGAACTTCAATGCCAAAGGTTTTATGGCAAATGATAACAGTGTAGATAAAGATCAGCCAGCACATCTTTTAACACGTAGTGAAAACCCTTTGACACCATGTATTATTTTAAATGTTGGTGATACCCTAGTACCTGCTTATTTTTCACGATGGTAAAACCCCTGTTTACTTCCAACTATTTAAAACGAAGGTGACACCCAGGTTTCTAATGTTGTATTAAATCTAATACTAACTTGTGATTGGCTGCAGCCCTCCAGACTAACATGATTGACTTCTTCCATGCTTTGTATGCTTTGTCGTCCTCCGTGTCCGAACTGTAACAATATTCACATGATAATCAAACATCTGGTTAAAATTTAAATATAATCCCTACAAACTCATTTCCATACAGACAAAGGCATTTTATGATTAATCAAAAGAACACCCATACAGACAAAGGCATTTTATGATTATTCAAAAGAACACATCTAAAAGCAGCAGAGGAATATCATTAGCATGGCATTTGTTGGGCATCTTTTTAGGTTCTCATTACCAATTTAAAGAATGTGAAATAAGAGCGTTGATCAAGTGCCAGACCAGGTTCTGACAAGTCTCCATTTCAACTAATCAGATGCTTGAGATTTGAGGACAATCTGGATTCTTAGTTTTAAAAATCTTAGACACAGATGCTTTAGATATGAGGTTGGTCTCCATTTTTAGTTTATGGTCTTGGGCAAATATCTGCTTACCAGTGTGAGCTCATTGGACTGTTGGGTATGGATTCTGAGAGGGAAACGCTAGCACCAGGTGGCATAATAACGCTGGAATCACCATCATCATCAGTCGTCTCTGGGTCACTAGGTCGCGAACTCAGGTCATCCTTAGTGAAAGGAAATGTCAAACATTATCAGTGTAGCAATCTAAACATTTATAAACTATTCTGGATAAAAAAGAGATTCTAAATCAATTAAGATATACAATGGTATCTTTAGAAATTTTCAAATCTTCATATTACTTGAAAGGAGATTGGAAATACCATGACAACATTCACATTTTAAACTTATTGCAGGCATTATATATGTGCACATATTATACTGAATGTGATGTAACATGTTTGTACTGCTTGTGTTGATACATCCTGATATTGTATTAAATTTGTAGTAAAACTGTCCATACAGCCTTTGAGTGTACTTTGCATATGATGTGTATTGCTTGTTTTAGTATAATTTACTAGAATATTATTCTTTAAGGACCTAAACTTTGTGGTTTTTCTATTACAAAAATCAAGCAGACAAAATTTTATATATTTATTAAAAAAGAATTAAATTACAAATCGTGTTATATTCATGAATTAATCCCCCAGTAATCATAATGATTACACAGTAAAAGAAAAATCTTACAGCATTAGATCTCCTTAGTGAACGAGTACTCTGCCGCTTCAAACCTGCTGAACTTCGACCACCTGTAAAGTTTATTTTGTTAAATCATTATTTCATATATATGCATTTTATTGCAAGCGTAACCAGTGTAGATCCAGTTCAGATCACATTTGTGCCATCTGAACAGGATATGCACTATTTGCACTATTTGCTTTTTGTTTAGAAATAATCTAATGACTCTACAAGCAAACAGTGTAGATCCTGATCAGATCACATTTGTGCCATCTGAACAGGATATGCACTATTTGCTTTTTGTTTAGAAATAATCTAATGACTCTACAAGCAAACAGTGTAGATCCTGATCAGAAGGCACAAATGTATCGACTTACTTAGATCTACATGTACATTGTTTGTCCATGCCACAATAGTATGGAGGAAAGGGTTAAAACTAACACTCTTGTCTCTAAAGTAATATTATAGTATTTTGTATATGTCATGTGGTTTAGTAATGTTGTAGTCAAACAGAAACTGGTTCCAAGGTTATAAAGCCATTTCAGCCAATCAGATGCTTGAGATTTGAGACTGGTTTCCAGGCTCAGTTTTATAACCTTGGGCACTGTTTTAAAAACAAAACTTATGTATAAGATTCACTCTTGTTATCACCACTGCCTTTAAGACCAGATTTTCAAATACTCAATTTTAGATTTTTTGTTAAAAGCATTATGAATTCAGAATTATTTTTTCCCATTTTATGCAAATTCCTTTAAGAATAAGAAAGGATCATAACAGTGGGAGGTAATAAAAATACTTGGTTTAAATGAATTTAAACACTGAAACAGACACTGAAATTTTATCAATAAAATTGTCTAGCGGACACACCTCAAATGTAAACAACATGCAATTTTCCTATCACATCAATGCTTACAGCTTTTGTAAGGCAAGTGTGAACTGGTTTTTTATTTTTAATGGATACTGATCAATTTGCCAAACGATCTGTTTTACATATAGATGAATCTTATTGTAACAATATTGCCAATTTTGATATATATCCCATTTAACCTATCTGTGATGACAATACTGGAAGGAATTTTTTTGTACCTTTTGACTTTCTGGAGCTGGACTTGCTGCCCGTGTCGCTGATTCTTGATGAGATACTGCTGGCTGGTGACATGGGCTCCTCGGTTACCAGTACTTCCTCCTCTACGTCACTAGGCGGCGGCACAACTTCTTCTCCCGTTACCTCTATCACCTCCTCAACCTGTGGCTGCAATATAGACAACCACTTCAGTCAGGTAATGATTGACCAGTTAACATTCTATTTGATATTTATGGGTTTAATCACATGTGTGAACCGTGTAGATCCAGATCAGAGGTACTCAAGGGCCAGCTGATCTGGATCTACGCTGTTTGCTTTTTGGTAAGAAATAACCTCATAAATGAAAAAGCAAACTGTGTAGATCCTGAACAGATGTCACAGATTGCACCAAGGTGCTGGCTGATCTGGATCTACACTGTTTGCCCATGGAGTAAAGAGTTAATAGTTTTGAGTGAGACCTGGAAGAAATAGCCTCCCAAAAGACTTTAACTTCTCCATCTAAGCAAAGGGAGAACAGTTCCCTACTGTAGTATCATTTAATTTTAAGAGGAATATTGTCGTGCAAACACCTCAATGACATATTCTTGGGAACATGAATTTGTGTTATTGTATAATTTTATTCAAATATACTCTTAAATGATGGAATTTCCCTGTGGTAGGATTAAAACTTATTGCCCTAGTGTGAAATACCCATAAATCAAACCTGCACTAAATAAACTGATACCATAGCATGTTTCATACAGAATGCTGGAAACTTTAAAAACATCTTCCTTAAATTGATAAAACCTCCTGTTCTCACAACCCAAGCCAATCCCTGAGATGTTCTAAATTAATAAAAAGGAGTCAAAGATAGAGAGATTTCCCTTGTGGCTCAATAGACATCAAAAAAACCGCAGTAAACAGTAATGATTCAAAAGGTAAGATGCATTAAGATGTACTACTTATTACTATTCTAAAGTGGTCTCAATTAGAAGTGGGGTGTGAACATTTCCCCCAGACAGTTTGAACCAGATGACCTGACTATTCAAGTGCAAAAGCAGTTATTTTGTTTATTTCACACTTTGAATCACCCTTTAATTTCCATTAAAAGTTAAAACCCTTCTACTCTGAATGATACTGAAACCACTGCTTTTAATTTGATGGAAGAAGAGGACTTGCTTTCTTAATAAAAAATGAAATATTAATGAAAAGAAGGATCACTTTTCTGATACAATACACCATGGGTTGGTCAGATTTCAATATTATAGGAAAGTAATTTGAAAATAAAGAAAAGAAGGCAAAAATGGGAACAGTTTTGTGGTTTTTCTATGCCATGGTAAAATGTTAATTAGTTAGTGCAAGAGAATATCAGCTTGCTAATCTAGAGTTCCATGTTAACAACAACAAAATGTTTTTCTTTACAATATCTGATAACAGACTTGTCATATTTAACCTTCAGTAATTTTCTCAAGTATGACTTTGACCTCTGAGGTAGAATCTTGGTTCTTGAAATCAGGATCTGACGCAAGATTTCTAGAAGAGGGTTCATTTGTGGCAGTCTTTGGGGTAGTTTCATGATAATTTCAAACTTTCTGGTCCAAAATCTTCATGAAAATAAAATATTGCTGCCCATAAAAGAGGGTATTATCAACCCTGCTGAATTCCCTTCTCGATCCACCCTTGTGGAATTGACAACATAGAAAAGCTGTCATAAAAATTAGAAACTAAATTAAATGTGACCAAGATCATAAAACTAAATCTCAAATCTCAAGCTGATTGGCTGAAATGGCAACTTGTCACCATTACAGCCAATCAGATGCTTGAGATTTGAGACTGTTCTCCAATCTTATTTTTATGATCTTGGGCCCTGCTTCTATCTTGCTTCGAGTAAATGCACTTACAGTTTCTGTTTTAGGTTGCTGTGACTTGACAGGACTCTCGTGTGTGGTGACCTCTATAGTCTCCTCAACGACCATGTCATGACATTCTACAATCTCTTCCTTAATATCACTGCTTTCTATCTCTATCACTGCAAACAATACAATACACTCTTCAATTATTTCATTTAACCCTTTACTACAAACAGGTTTTATCGCATTGATGACGAGTGTAGATCCAGATAAGTTTGAGCATGAACATTTGATGGCTCCATTTCCTTTTAGTAATTAAAATTAATCGTTTTAAACTAAAGATATGGCATAATTGATTTTAATACCAACAGTAGAACTGAGAGTTATTTCTCATTTTTTAATGGAGTTTATATTCTAGACATCCTAAATTTAAGCACAGAATTGAGTTGAGGATAACAATTTTTTATAATTACCGGGCCAGGGCCCGAGATCATAAAAATAAGATTGAGACCAGTCTCAAATCTCGAGCATATTTTTGTCTGAAATGGTGATTGGTCACTATTTCAGCCAATCATATGCTTGAGGTTTTATGATATTGGGCACAGGTCTGACTTACTTTGATCATTTGACTCAACATCTATTTCTGCTTTGCCATCAGTAAAGACGACCTCTTCATTTTCCACCTTGATGTCAGCTTCCACTGGGATGTCTGCTTCATGGATCACCTCTGTAAGCATTAATGATAGTTTCATGATATAATGTTTACACTTATCTTGCACTTTGCTATAATGAAAGTTTTTTTTTGCTTCAGTATGTGGCAAATATAAAAGCATCTCACAAACAATTTGATTGTGCCCAAAGCTACAACTAGTGTCAGTGAAAAGCATGAAGATTTTGCAACTATACTCACCAAATTAGAAACCTGACACTTTATATTTGGTGTATTTTCCTGGAATCAGATTTAAAGCTAATTGAATTGTGGTATGTAATAAAAATTGTGCATGTTTTGAACTTAATGATGCATTTTGATAATTTTGGTGCATGAAACAAGTGATTCAGTGGTTATTTTCTTTTGGATGGTGCAAAAATATATAGATTTTGAATATGCACCTCATACTTATTCAAAGTTACAGTGTCAGGTTTCTTTTTTTGTTGAGTATAGTTCTTGTAAACAAGAGGGCCATGATGGCCCTGTATCGCTCACCTGAGTACAAAAGTACTTTCAGCTTTACCCCAGGGCCAACATTTAAATAATGCTGGTAAAGGGTCTCTTTACAATACTCAACACGAAATATCTAAGGTCTAGTCGCATTCGTTTCAGAGAACAAGGGGTGTAGTTTGACACTAGCAAACATTCTACATGTCTTCAGTTCTTACTATTTAGCTCTTTGTAAAAATTGATAAGCCCCTGGGTGGGGCCAATTCTAGCCTAGGGTCATGATATGTATAAACGTGGTAAAGGTCCACAAAGTGATGTTACATGTAAAAATTCTAAGCTCTATGTGTTATGGTTCTAGAGAAGAAGACTTTTACAAGATTTTTCCTATATAATTCTATGTAAAATGGGCGACCCCTGTTGCGGGGCCAATTTTGACCCAAGGGCCATAATTTGAACAACTTTGTTAGAGGTCTATTAGACAATGTTTCATGCCAAATATCTAACCTCTAGCCATTGCGGTTTTGGAGAAGAAGATTTTTTAAGTTTTTGCTATATACTGATATAAGGAAAACCCATGACCTCTGGGGCGGGGCAAATTTTGATCCCAGGGCCATAATTTGAACAACTTTGTTAGAGGTCCATTAGGCAATGTTTCATGCCAAATATCTAACCTCTGGCCATTGCGGTTTGGGAGTAGAAGATTTGTTAAGTTTTTGCTATATATTGATATAAGGAAAACCCATGACCTCTGGGGCGGGGAAAATTTAGAACCCAGGGCTATAATTTTAAAAATCTTAGTAGAGGACCACTAGGTGATGCTACACACCAAATATCAAAGTTCTAGGCCATACAGTTTCAGAGAAGAAGATTTTTTAAGTTTTTGCTATATATTGATATAAGGAAAACCCATGACCTCTGGGGCGCGGCAAATTTTGACCCAAGGGCTATAATTTGAACAACTTTGTTAGAGGTCTATTAGACAATGTTTCATGCCAAATATCTAACCTCTAGCCATTGCAGTTTTGGAGAAGAAGATTTTTTAAGTTTTTGCTATATATTGATATAAGGAAAACCCATGACCTCTGGGGCGGGGCAAATTTTGACCCCAGGGCCATAATTTGAACAACTTTGTTAGAGGTCTATTAGACAATGTTTCATGCCAAATATCTAACCTCTGGCCATTGCGGTTTCGGAGAAGAAGATTTTTTAAGTTTTTGCTTTATATTGACATAAGGAAAACCTTTTAAGTTTTTGCAATATATTGATATAAGGAAAACCCATGACCTCTGGGGCGGGGCAAATTTTGACCCCAGGGCCATAATTTGAACAACTTTGTTAGAGGTCTATTAGACAATGTTTCATGCCAAATATCTAACCTCTGGCCATTGCGGTTTCGGAAAAGAAGATGTTTTAAGTTTTTGCTTTATATTGACATAAGGAAAACCCATGACCTCTGGGGCGGGGCAAATTTTGATCCCAGGGCCATAATTTGAACAACTTTGTTAGAGGTCCATTAGGCAATGTTTCATGCCAAATATCTAACCTCTGGCCATTGCAGTTTGGGAGTAGAAGATTTTTTAAGTTTTTGCTATATATTGATATAAGGAAAACCCATGACCTCTAGGGCGGGGCAAATTTTGAACCCAGGGCTATAATTTTAACAATCTTAGTAGAGGACTACTAGGTGATGCTACACACCAAATATCAAAGTTCTAGGCCATACAGTTTCAGAGAAGAAGATTTTTTAAGTTTTTGCTTTATATTGATATAAGGAAAACCCATGACCTCTGGGGCGGGGCAAATTTTGACCCCAGGGCCATAATTTGAACAACTTTGTTAGAGGTCCATTAGACAATGTTTCATGCCAAATATCTAACTTCTAGCCATTGCGGTTTTGGAGAAGAAGATTTTTTAAGTTTTTGCTATATATTTATAAGGAAAACACATGACCCCACCCGGGCGGGGCCAATTTTGACCCCAGGGCTATAATTTGAACAATCTTGGTAGAGGACCACTAGGTGATGCTACATACCAAATATCAAAGTTCTATGCCTTACGGTTTCAGAGAAGAAGATTTTTAAAAATTTCATGTTCAAAATCTATTTTTATCCACTGTGACCTAGATAGGCAATGGACTGGAACCATTTGAACAATTTTGGTAAAGCTTCATGCAAGTAACATTCCTGCCAAGTTTCAGCAAGATTTGCCCAGGAGTTCAGGAGAAGAAGTCGTTTGAAGAAAAAGTTGACGACGCATGGACGGACGACGGACATCAGGCGATCACAAAAGCTCGCCATGAGCACTTCTTGCTCAGGTGAGCTAAAAAGAGTGCCATTAGTCGTCAATATGGCTGTTCCAATAGCCATTCCAAAACAAAAATTCTTCTCAACAATTTGCTACAAATTGAGAATATTAAAGGTGTAAATATAAGGATCAAAAGTTCAGTGAACTCATTGGGTATGAAAAATGTTAAGATTTTATTTAAAGCAAGCAGGAAGCCTCATGCGTTTCCAACAACCCATATGATGTTCATACTTTGATGAATGCAATAAAATATTGAGTCAATCCTTATAACGTCTAATGAACAAATACAAATACTCAAGGAATGAAAATGATTTCTAAATATAGGATATTTGTATTTTCATCATAACAAAGAAATATATTTCTCAGAGTATTTTTGGAGTAGCCACAACTGAAAATACACCATTCCAAAGTTCATTAGGTTATTATTTTTCTATTTCTTTCTGATAAAAACAAATATTGTGTTTATTTTATGCTTAAACTACATAATTTCACACTTTTAACAAAATGCAAAAACATGTTTCTTTAAGATGTTATGTCGTTATATATAATGACATATTCTCAAACTTGAAACAAATTATATTTTGGAATGTTCCAACTGGTCTAGTAATGCTTATTTTGCTACCACAGCAGAAAAAATGGTATCTACCATTTCAAAGCAGTGAATAATCAGTTTAAATTCACTGAGAATATTTTATAAAGTAAAAGAAGACATAAAAAAAACCTTCTTAATCTGTACATAAATGCAATCCCATTGTACTGCAAGGACAAAAATAGAAAAGATGATACCCAGTTCATAAAATATTCATGACACAAAACTACGGTAATACCTGTGTGGCATTCTATAATATCAGGTTTGACATCCTCAGTGTGCTGACTGGCTGCTTGTTGTAATGCCTCCGCCTGATTGGCTGCTTTCAGAGCATGGTTGGCCTCAGCTTCCTGATAAATAGAACACACAAGCACAAGTTCAATAACAAGAGTGCCAAACTGACACAAAAAACGCCCGTCAAAATGCTGATCATCAAAGTTGCCCAACGATCCGATGAAAGTTATTCAACTTGGAGAGCAGATACCGCTTATTTAGTTTTTGGACAATTCAAGGGCCATAATTCAGGAGTGCCTGGGGGGATTTGGCAGGTTATAGAACTTGGTCGAGATATTATGCCCACAAACATATTCACCATGTTTGATAAAGACCGGATGAAAACTCTTTGACTTAGAGAGCGGAAACAGTAATTTTGGACAATTCAAAGGCCATAATTCAGGAGTGCCTGGAGGGATTTGGCAGGTTATAGAACTTGGTAGAGATATTATGCCCACCAACATATTCACCAAGTTTGATAAAGATCGGATGAAAACTCTTTGACTTAGAGAGCGTACACCCTTATTTTGGACAATTCAAGGGCCATAATTCAGGAGTGCATCGGGGGATTTGGCTGATTATAGAACTTGGTCAAGATATTATGCCCACCAACATATTCACCAAGTTTGATAAAGACCGGATGAAAACTCTTTGACTTAGAGAGCGGAAACAGTAACTTTGGACAATTCAAGGGCCATAATTCAGGAGTGCCTGGGGGGTATTGGCTGGTTAGAGAACTTGGTCAAGATATTATGCCCACCAACATATTCACCAAGTTTGATAAAGACCAGATGAAAACTCTTTGAATTAGAGTGCAGAAACAGTAATTTTGGACAATTCAAGGGCCATAATTCAGAAGTGCCTGGGGGGATTTGGCTGGTTATAAAACTTAGTCGAGATATTATGCCCACCAACATATTCACCAAGTTTGATAAAGACCGGATGCAAACTCTTTGACTTAGAGAGCGGAAACAGTAATTTTTGACAATTCAAGGGCCATAATTCAGGAGTGCCTGGGGGGATTTGGCTGGTTATAGAACTTGGTCGAGATATTATGCCCACCAACATATTCACCAAGTTTGATAAAGATCGGATGAAAACTCTTTGACTTAGAGAGCGGAAACAGTAATTTTGGACAATTCAAGGGCCATAATTCAGGAGTGCCTGGGGGAATTTGGCTGGTTATAGAACTTGGTCGAGATATTATGCCCACCAACATATTCACCAAGTTTGATAAAGATCAGATGAAAACTCTTTTACTTAGAGAGCGGAAACAGTAATTTTTGACAATTCAAGGGCCATAATTCAGGAGTGCCCGGGGGAATTTGGCTGGTTATAGAACTTGGTCGAGATATTATGCCCACCAACATATTCACCAAGTTTGATAAAGATCAGATGAAAACTCTTTGACTTAGAGAGCGGAAACCATGTGGACACCGCCCGCCCGCCCGCCGCAGGTGTTCCCATAATACATCCCGTTTTTCAAACGGGCATATAAAAAGCATTTCAAAGAATTTAATTCTTATATGTATCTAATTAATGAAATACCAACATCATCTGAGTATAGGCTGAACTCAATACTATTTTATTTATAAGGTGCGGACAAGACACTGATGTAACAGCTTAGAATTGGGTTTTTCTGCTGAATGATTTCACCTATTTTCTGACCAAACTGCATTTACTCATGACATTTTTTATATTATATAGACTGACTAAGACTGTTTGCCCACACAAGTGAATAATAATTCAGAATAATTCAGTTTTGTCACCTTAGTGCAATACCGGTATAACTCCATGTTATTTCAAAGGTACTTATATAATTATTGTGCAAAAGAGACAAAATGTGGAGAATAAATAAACTTCAATTAGAAACAAGAGCTGTCAGAGGAGACAGTGCGCTCGACTATTCGAATCATTTGACACAAATGCAATTTGAAGATTAAAACAATATCAACTATGGCCTTACATTCATGTGCAATCAGGAAAAATATTAACAAGTGAATGGTAAGGGAGAAATTCATTTCAAATAACAGAAATAATTCCTTAATGTACCATAAATATTAAACTGAATAGGGGATTAACTATGAAAAATTTCTGGATTTGTTAGAAAACTTGTTAGTATTTTTTTATTAGAGACATTTACTTTTAGTTCCATATCAATCACTTCAGTAATGTAACAGAAAAAGAACTGAAATGAAAATATAATGGAAGTTTGAAGTTGATACCTTAAGTATTTGCAAAGTTATCGATGAAGTGCACTTATAAAGTGAAAATATAAGTGAAAGGTAAAGGTATGGGTTTATAGTCTGTAATAACTGACGTTTTCAACCGACTTTCACATTTACCCCCTGATCACTGGATATAAGTTGTCCGTTAACAGTCGGTGCCATAGGCAGCCATGGAACATTGGCTTATATTCCTCACAGGTACCCATTTATACACCTGGGTGGAGAGAAGCAATGAAGGCTCAATTTCTTGCTTAGGGAAATAAGCGGCCGGACTGAGGCTCTAACCCGGGACCCCTCGATCCCTGAGCGAGCGTTCAGAACTTCTACCACTGGACCACCGCTGCCTGCTGAAAAAAAGGAACAGTGGAAAAAGGGTCATAACTTGTAGAGTAATTGTAAAACAGTTATGGGTCTTGTTATTATGATGTAGATTTTGATGGTGAAAAAATATTCAAAGTTTCAATGAAATATCAAATAGTAGAGGTAAAAACTAAATGCAAAAGGGGCATAAGTTTCAGAAATATTTCCAATAGAGTTATGGATCTTGTTGATAATGATTTAGAAACTGATGGCAAACACATATTCTAAGTTTCAAAGTAATATCTCCTGTTGTTTCAAAATTATGGGACAATTGCACAAGTGAAAAAGGGGCATAACTTGAAAAATATTGGTAGCAGAGTTATTGGTGTTGTTGATAATGACCTAGATTTTGATGGTGAATATATTTTCCAGGTTTCAAGGTGATATCTCAAGTAGTTTATAAGTTATGGACCAAAGTGCATATTTTCCTTAACGCAAAATCTAAGGGAAAAAATGGCATAATTTGAAAAATATTGGAAGCAGGGTTATGGGTCTTGTTGGTTATGATGTAGATTTTGATGATGAAAATATATTTCAAGTTTCAAGGCAATATCTCAAGTAGTTTTAAAGTTATGGGCAAAATGCATATTTTGCTTAACACAAAATATAAGAAGAAATGGGCATAACTTGAAATATATTGACACCAGAGTTATGGGTCTTGATGGTTATGATGTAGAATTTGATGGTGAATATACCGGTATATTCCAAGTTTCAAGTTGATATCTCAAGTAGTTTATAAGTTATGGACCAAAGTGCATATTTTCCTTAATGCAAAATTTAAGTGAAAAAGGGGCATTTGTAGCAGAGTTATGGGTGTTGTTGGTAATGATGTAGAATTTGATGGTGAATATATATTTCATGTTTCAAGTTGTAGTCTGGATTCTGAAGCTGAAAATTTTGTCGAGGTAGGGCCGACAAGATATACTTTTTATTTTACGATTTTATTGAAGTTTATGGTATGTCTCAATAAAATTAGGTGGCCTGCAAAAAATATTTTATTGCGAACCCTGAAAAAATAAGGGAGATAACTCTGATGTAGAATTATAAGTTAACTTTAAAATATTTAGATATAATGGCGAGTTGCATTGATATCAGTCCAAATTTTAGTATCGACATTAGTTTTTATATGATTTAGCAACTATTATTTATTTAAGATGTATTAATAGCACATAATATTGGACTAATATGTTATTTAAGACATTTTTGTTGGTAAAATATTAAAAGAAAAGACAACTATTTACGATTTTCCCTATTTATGAGTTAAGAAAATTATCTGTTCATATCACTTGTAAATCTTTATACAGATATTTCACATAACTCTTCTAAACATTAATTTAGATGTTTTAGAAGACATTTTATATTGAAGAATATGCGTTATTGATAATAAAACCTTAAAATTGTGTATACAATTACCTCACCCACACCATTATAGAAAGTATTCTTTTAATAAAACCTTAAATGGATAATCAACACATTTTGTGTTAGTTTATTTTGTTATTTACAATGTATATAGAGTATGATCTGCTTCAGTTAAAGATGCAAACCGGAAAGGAAATGCTTTGTAAAACACCAAATAAAAGGAGTTATTTCAAGAATATATATTTTCTAATATGATAATTTGGTGACACATATTGTCGAAGTTCAGATGTCTCCAATAGATCTGTTTTATTCTTTACATGTTTTAATGTCTTGTACTTCTTGGAAGTAATCACTCATACTCATAAAAAGGCACTTCTTGAATAATAGCATCAACACATTTGTATTCTAATATGATTTGAACATCCTTACAAGTTATGCAAATTAGAGTGCCTGTTGTATTTTTTGTACAGTCACATAATGACATATAACAGCATAATGGTAAATTAGCCAGTTTATTAACTGAATGCAGATGGTAACTAATTTCTTGAAAAAAGTGAAGTATTACTGTTATTTTGAAACACGTGTTTAATGAAGATTTTTCAGATGTTTTGTCTAATGTTAAGTTAACTTTTACTAAATTGCAGGAACATTGCGGGTATGTGTCTTTAAATAATGAAATACAATGAGATCTGGCAAACTTATCTTCTTTTCCTTCAGGAAACAGTTTTCAACTTCATTACATATGGTTGCATTGAGAAATGATAAGTTCCCATATTGAGGGTTGAACTAATCTTAGAATAAGTCTGGGTACTTTTGTTTCATATTGAAAGGTGCCGCAACATTTAGGAAGCTAGGCATAACTTCATAAAAGTCTATACATTGTTCTCACCTCATCATGCAAAAACAGAAGTAAGATTACAATCTTGTTGGTTGTAAGTAAAACATAATATTGTATTGCCTGTAAATGTTTTCATTTTTACATATTTTGAAATAGAATGGCACATTTTGAAATTTATAGCTTAAACTAGTAAAGGAAAGAGTAAAATCCCAAACATTGCAAGTCTTTTAAGGATAGTAAGTAAAGTAGCTTTCCTGTATATGTCAAACTATACATGTATATATTGTTTGAGCTTAGAGAAATAGGACTGCTTATGTAAAATGGAGAAACAGTCACTTCTGGATGCTAGCGTTGCCCCGATATAGAACGAGGGAGTCTTATAAACGCTAGCAGAGTCATTAAAATATGACATGGTCTTGCTTCCTACACCACAGACTAGTGTAAGCACCTTCTTGACGCCAGTGTATTTGCCATGAGACGTATGGTAACACTATCCAGAGGTTTTAGAATAGTTACTACCCAGTTCTATGTTATAGCAACCGCTTTTTAAGATAGGTTAAAAAGTATTCGAAAGTTGTTCTTAGTCTAGACTAATAGAAAAGAAAACAAAACTATTTAATTAATTAGGCAATTATACTCTTTCTTAAGTCTAACTAGAGATGTGTCCATATGACAGAGATGCCCCCACCCTCAGTTGTCATTGTGAAACACGCCAATATTGTACTCAAAGTACATATAATGGTGGAAACTTTCAGGGAAAAACAGATTTGCAGTTCACAATATTAAATATGAGTGCAGTTTGATGGTCAACATGCCTGTAAAGTTTCATGACTGTCACTGATACTTTTGGACTTACCTACGACACAAGATTACACACTGAATGCATTATATTGAAATGCATAAGGGGCCATAACTATGGTCTTAAGAAGTGTGGCCCAAAAACAAAACCCCAGGGCACAAATACACATGATTGTCAACATGGCTGTAAAGTTTCATGACTGCGACTCTCATACTTTTGGAATTACATACAACAAGATTACTTGCTGAATGCATTATATTGAAATGCATAAGTAACATCACTCTGGTTTTAACAGGCGTGGCCCAAAACAAAACCCCAGGTGCGCAATTAAACATGATGGTCAACATACCAGTTAAGTTTCATGATTGTGGCTCTCATACTTTTTGAGTTATGTGCGACACAGGTTTTCTAAGTACGGAGGGACGGACGGACAAGGGCATCCTATAAGGCCCCTCCTCGTTCAGAGTGTGGGCATAAAAAGGATGCAGGATCCAAGAATTAGAATAAGGTAACCCTACGAAGGAATCTGGACCCTTTGTTCTGATGACAATGCTTTCCCTACCAGGATCCTCAACCCAATTATTAGAGTTAACTATAGCAATTAGTAGGCTACTTGTATTGTTAAAGAATAATTATATCTTTCAGACCCAGGCCCTCACTCCATTACAAGGGTAGTGCTAGTATTCAGAAGGCAACAATTTGACAGGAGCTGGAATAAGTTTAAAATACTGTTATCAACTTCAAGCTGATAGTATAACCCATAGGATCTATTATTTTCATATCGCTGTTCCTAGGTTCTTGGTTCCTGGCCAATGTTAGGTTTATGAATACTTCTGTTTGGTCTACTATGCTATTCTAGATGCAGTCCTACCCAAAGAAGGGAGTACATGTACTACCATGAATGGATTCTGATTGCCTTTCAGTCAATTTCAAAGAGTATTTAAAACCAACTTGCTACTTCAACATTTCTATTCAGGCTCAGAAGGGGTTAAGCATTTTTTTCTAAGACTGACACTTCCCTTTCACGAAGACTAAGGCCATATTTAAAGCAAAGCGACTGTTGAGACAATAACTGGTAACAGAAACACATAGTCTATATGAGGTTCCTCAACCCAGTTTCAAGCTTAGTATTATTAAGTATAACTCCATGTGAATGAAAATGGATTCATTGTTTCAATAAAAAAAGAATGATCAAGATGAAGCTGAAATAATTAAACATAACAATCATAGATATGAAGTTTTATTTTGTTTTTCACTTATTGTAATACTCTTGAGACTTCTGTCCAAATGGAACCTTCCTTATTTATTGGAAGTACTACCCGTAGATGGACCCAGACCTTACTCTTAGACTATCGTTCAGAAGCTTGAAAATTTTGTCAAGGACATGTGCGAGTATGTCTGACTATAGATTAAGTGTAACACTAGCCACACGCATATTTATTGATAGCAATAACAAGACTCCCTTGTGCTATTTCAAATGAGCTCTAAAGCAGAAGAAGTCAATGGAACACTTTTAAAATGTTATTTAGGTAATTTCAAAAATAATCTTTCAACCAAATGTTAACTAAAAAAAGTTTTAGTTTGATGTCGTCATATTATCACTGCTCATTTACTTGTATTTGTTTTTGATTTACATTTTTTTAATTTCGTGTGCATTGATTGCATTTAGAAAGTAGAAAAAATAAATGAGTTTTAACACACATATTGATTAACTCAACATACAACTATAAAGAACAAGATTTCAAACTGCCATAAAACCGTCAGAGACCAGAAATTGTTAATTTGTTTAAGTTTTGGAAATTAAAGACCCATAACTCCTCAGTGACTTGACTAATGTAATCTTGCTTGTAACCATACATAGCTGAGATCTTATTGTCTCCTTAAACAGTCGGACAAATTTTAGTGATAGTAAATATAGGTTTAGTTTGGTATAGATGCAGCCTGTTAAATATTTCCAGTTGAAGAGCATAACTCAAGAGTGACAAGAGCAATCTGACTGGCTATCAAACTTGTCTAAGATATTATGTACAAACATGTTCTTACTAAGTTTGATGAAGATTGTCATTTTAATTAAGAGAGCATCCATTGCTTATTTGATTTCAAAAATGGCAATGAAATATCAATGAATCCAACGCCATTGCTGCAATCTAGAATATCTTGTTTAGATATTAGCAGACATTATATGCCCACAGCATTCTGACAAGCTAGGGCCTCGTGCAGTCCTAATTTGGTAAAAACTGCCATTAGAGGACACTATCTATCAATGCTATCTGCAAGTTACTAAACTGGATATGTTTACCTTTAACATTCTAAGCAAGTTTGTTGAAGATTGTCGAGTTAAAATGTGGAGGAGTTAACCCGTCAGTTTGCTTCAGTCACTATAGAGTTATTGCCGTTTAATTACTAATTTGGTCAAAATTAGTAATTAAAGGGCAATAACTCCAGTCTGACTGAAGTAATCTGACGGGTTATTAAATATATTAGTGTCGTAATCACTCAAACCAAGTTTGGCGAATACCAAATAAGTATTATTGCCATAAGAGAGTTGATAACATTTTGTGGACTTTTCCTGCGACCGATGAGTCTGTAATACATCCTGTTTGTCAAACTGGCTTCTAATTAATGGCTTGCTCTTAAGTATGAAATTAAATGTATATAATCTGACCTGGATAGTTATTGGTGTTTAACAAGCTTTTTCAGAGAATCTGTGCTATAATTCCTTTCTCTAAGTTAAAAAATCACTAGAAATATCACTTTCTAGCAAAAGAAAATGGGACATAAGTGATTTACATTATCTTTCAATAAAATAAAGGGGAACAACTCTTGTTTTTCACACATTATATACATAAGTTGTTCACCTTGGACTTTAAATTGCATCTTGCAACTTGTTTGACAAAGTTTCAATAAAGACAGCAAAAAGTCTTTATATTATATGTCATATCATTGAGATTATCAGTTTTTTGTTGATTTTTTGTATGATTTGGCATGAGTTATCTCCCCTTATTTTCCGACGATTCGCAATAAAATTTTCTTTGCAGGCCAGTCCAGATTGTTTGGCCATATAATAGGCTTTAATTTGGTACCAAAATAAAAAGTATATCTTGTCGGCCCTACCTCAACTCATTATTGAGCCCTTTTGGACTTTCAGAATCTAGTCTATTGATATCATAAGTAGTTTTCAAGCTATGGTCCAAAGTGCATTTTTCGTTTAACGGACGCCAACGCCGACACCGGGGCGAGTAGGATAGCTCCCCTATTCTTCGAATAGTAGAGCTAAAAACCTGATCTATATAATGTTGACTTACTGCTTTAATCTGCTGCAGACTGTCCACTGAGAACTGCTTGCTCTGTAGAAGGGAGGAGAGAAGTTCTGAAGTGGGTGGAGCTGGCTTGTTGTCTGGGGTAACAAAGGGTGGAATCTCAATGCTCGCTGGCTGAACTAATGTGGGTGTGGCTGGACACTCGTCATCTGTTGTCTACATAAAACCAAAACAAACAACTAAAACATGAGATGGGTTTTTGAGAGCCCAGATAAAGGTTTAAGATTATATTTATAACTCAGATTTACTATGGGGCTGTAGTATTATTTTTAAATAAACAACAATAAAAAAAAAATCAATTGAAAAGAATGTAAACCAACTTTAACACTTGCATTAACTTTTAAGTTTTCACTGTCAAATAAGTATTTGTTAAAGTGAAGATATATATGTACCAGAGGCATTTGATGTTTTGAATCTAACTTACGTCTCACTTTCAAAATACTTGTATAAGCAATATGCAATATCGAAGTTATTGCATATGACACTATAACGAAAAGGGGAAGTAAGCACTAATCATAGATGAAAATCAAACGCCTGTAAATATACATAGCTATGAATACAAATAAGTTTTGCACAATAAACTCCATAAAAATAGTCGCGGAACACACCTCAACATTGAGCAAGTCGGACATGGAATCCTGGGTACTCTCATCCAGCTCTGAGCTCACAGTACTGGACAGTCGATGTATTCCTCCAGCCTGCTTCCTTTGTGCTGAAGTATCAAGATAACAAATCATAAAGATTCTGCTTGAAATGAACCCTTTACTCCATATATCCTTTCCACGACCATAACGTATTTAAACGTGACAAAATTTTGACTTCCCAAAACCCGACCCTGTTTTATGGGAAGACGCCCGAAATGTATTTAAACGTATCAAAAAAATCGCTTTTCAAAACCCGACCCTGTTTTTTCATCGGAAACCCGTCGATTTATTTTTCATTTTTAAAAAAGTCCTTACTTTGGTGGCTATTTAAAAGAACGCGGAATCATCGATCAGTATTTTAAAACTATTAGTCCTTTGAATGCATCACATATTTTCTCTTAAATATAATTTAGTAAGAAATTGAATACATTTGACCTAGATAATCTGATAAGAAAATTAGTAATTTTAAAAAGTTCAATTTTAAGAAAAAAAATCTAATTACATGTGTTGCTGTTTCTTCATCTTTCATTGTCAAAATAAAAAAGTGGCTCCAAAACAGTTATTCATTATTTAAAAAAAAAATCTATATCTACCTAGTAATTACTTAAAAATGACATTTTTTTGTAATGGCATAAAAATTAATAACTGTTAATTAGATTAATTAATTTACGGAATTTTACGTTACAGTCTTCCTGCGATAAACCGAATTTTTCACCAATTACGTAAAAAAGCGTTGAAGTTTGGGATTTTAACGCACAATTCTTGATATGGATTTTTCCACCATTTTTACAGAAGAAAGACTGTAACGTTAGATAACGTGTTTTTCACGGGATTCTTACCATGTTGAAAATTCCGAATTTCTTTAAAAAGTAGAATACCGGTAACGGACAAAAGCATATATGCTTTATTCAAACATACACTTTTCAACGGGCATTAAAATAAAATTTACGCAGATTTACGTTATGGTTTTTAAAAATCGTGAAAAAAGCACACGTTTAAATACGCTTCGGGCGACCTCCAGTAAAACAGGGTTGGGTTTTGGGAAGTCAAAATTTTGTCACGTTTAAATACGTTACGGACTTCCGTCCGGAAAACAGGGTTGGGCGCGGAAAGGATATACTGGTTTTATCATTAGTGTGCCCAGTGCAGATCAAAATCATATCCTGATTATACAGAAGTGATCATTTAAAATCTCATCATATGCATGAGTAATTTTAAAATCTCAATTTGAAGTTTAATATTTATATTTCAAAATCTTTCCATATGCAACAGTAAATCATTAATGGTAATAATGCATTCCTTAAAATCTTACCGTGAGCTCGAGCTCTCTCAGCAGTTTCCTCCGCCAGACGCTGCTCCTCTTCCAGCCTCTTCTCCTCGGCTTCCCGTTTATCCCTGAACATGACAGAACAAAATTTAATATTAACAGCTTATCCCTGAACATAACAGTACTAGCATTAACCATGTTAACATCTTAAAACTTGTTAGGATCAAAAGTGAAATACCTCCCTTCTTAAACATATAAAAAAAGGCTAAATGAGCAATGTTTGCCCTCTTAACTTAAAATATGTTTTTCGTAATTTAAAATTACACCCTCTAAAATCTGTCCCATAAAGGAAAAAATATCGTTCTTAGAGTACTTAAAAAACCATTAATTCATTTATAGCATGCACAATTTAGTTTTAGATTTTATTGCAAACAAGTTGTTTTGTCCAGTGCTGAAGGTTATAAAACTGAGATTGGAATCCAGTCTCAAATCTCAAGCATCTGACTGATCCTACAAGTCGCCATTTCAGCCAACGAGATGCTTGAGATCCGAGACTGGAATCCATGCTCAGTTTTATAACCTTGGACACAGAACTTACGCCTGAATCTTTTCCCACATTTCTCCGATTTCTCCATCACACTTGCCAGCTCGTATATCTTCAACTTCTTTCTTCAACTGCCTGTTATGGCACAAAATAAATGATGTTATGCTATACAGTGTAATCTGGCTTCTGACACTTCAGAATACTGTAAATTTATGAACCATTTATTACCTCAGATGTATGCCTGGTAATTGGCTGTTATCATGGTTGAAAAGTGTAGAGTTGAAGAGATGGTACATCTGTGCACTCTGATCAGGCTCTACACTGTTCATTTTAGATTCATCAGATCATTTCTCAGCAAGAAGCAACCACTGTAGATCCAGATCAGCTGAGCTGGATCTACATTGATTGCACATTTGATAAAACATAGATAAATGAAGTAAAGGGTTTTAAAATAATCATGGATAATCAATTTATGTAAAATATTTAAGACCTCAATGAAATACAGAATTCTACATAAAACTGATTTAACTGAATTCACTGAAAAAAAAAGACTCTAAATTTCATGCCCTATAATGTTATGTGATAATTTTGAGCACTTACTTGTATCGTTTCTGCTCCTCCTGAATGAGCTCTTTAAGTTCTTCAATCCTCTCTATAGTCAACTTGCGCACAATCTGTATAGCCGGTGTCTCCACCACCTCACGCTCACCCTTTTCTCCACGCTTTCTCCTGTGAACAGCATGAAAAATAACCATGAATAAAGATTTTTTAACAGGGATCTCATAGTTTTGTCACTATTGTGCTCATGTGACTGCTGAATGAATGTAATCAACACATCTTTGTTTCAATTTGATCCATTCCATTTATTTATAAAGGCTGTTTTGTAAAAGTTGGTTTAGTGAAGCAGGGCTCTCACTAGACTTGCAAATCAGGGAGAAGTTTTGTCATAATTTTACTGAATTATGGAGAAGTTTGCAGTCGACAGCATTCTTTCCCTATATAGTCTATACAAAATCTCTTTTGTGAAACCATTTCTCCAGTCTCCCTCTAGTAAGAGCCCTGGTGAATACAGTAGCTTACCCTGTAATATTAAAATCTGTTCCACTGATCATGTAAAATCATTTAAACACAGAACCTTTTTTAGTGTTCATGTGAATTCTGTCACATTGTTTATGTAAACTCTGTTAATGTGTATGTCAATTCTGTCCGTCATAGAAAATAGCAGTATTTATGTAAATTTTTGTCAGACATGGATCATTGCTGTGTTCATATACTGTATAAATTTTGTTGTTCATAGGCCAAAAGTCTAACAGTCATGAGTAATTGCTGTGTTTATGTAAATTCTGTCATAAGGCAGTGCTGTGTTCATGTAAATATTGATAGCAAGAAGCTGTTGCAGTACTCGGGTAAAGTCTGTCAGTCAGAGGACTACGAAAAAAATTATTTCTTCTGGCATATTTAAGCATGGGTTCCATTTGACCTGGGAGATGACCCTTTGACTCTTGAAATTTCCAAATAGGCTCATTTTGACCCCTACAGTTTAAGCTGAAGGTCATTTTTTCTTTATATTAGGGGTATTTTTGCTATTAATCAGCTGAATTTCCAAAAAATGATGAAAATGACCCTTCAGACCCAGCAGCTAGTGGAACCCCTGCCAAAGACTAATTACATTAAATAGCTATGCATGAAAGAAAAAAGGATGGTTTAAGCTGGCAACTTGAATACATGTACTTACTTTGGGGTTTCAGCTTTATCCAACAAGTCTGCATACTGTAGAGCACAGTTCTGAAATGAAACCATGGTGGTATTATGTTCTGGCCTCGAGATTATAAAACTGAAAGTAGAAAACAGTCTCGAATCTCAGTTTTTATAATATTCAGCCCAGAACACATATTCATTCTTATTCATACTTTTTACATATTTGATATTTTCTTTCAAACTCCCATGGAAGGTATTAAAAACTTTGGTCAGCTGATGGGATAAGGATGTCAGAATATTTTTTCAAGGGAAAAATTGCTTGAGATGTCACAAAATAACTTAATGACATCATGTTCAACATGTAACACTGTACAAACATGCAACTATTAAGAGGACTGTTTCAAGAAATTTTTCTGAAATTCTATTTCAGATATTCAAAAAATTAATTAAAATGTGCTGGAGTAACAGATAAAACAAGAGCTGTCACTGAAAACTGAAATATGTCACAGAATGTAAGGGCCAAAAACTCTGCCAAAAATAATCCAAGTGGAAACTCCTGTACTCCATATGCATAACTAGGCTTGGTGACAAACACCTCTGTGATGTTTCAATAAAATCCCTCAGGTGGTTTTGGTGATTATCATTAAGAACAAGATTTTACCGGACTGACTGACATATGGAAAATGCAATTACTATATGCTTCCCTTCAGGGGCCTAACAATCTCATCTCTCAGAAACATTTTTTGTGATGGAGCATGATCCCTTGCATCCATTTATATTTATTTTTACACATAGCAACCAGTGTAAATTCAGATCAGTTAACACATCCATGCCATCTTATCTGAAACTGCACTGGTGCCATCTTGGTCTGATATAACCTAATGAATCTAAAAGCAAACAGTTTAGATCCTGATCAGATGGCAAGGATGTGCCCGCCTATCTGGATCTACATGTTTTGCCCACACAAAAAAGGTGCATCTATGAAGTAAAAGGTAAATCTTTAAAACTACAGACATCACATTCAAAAGACTTTATGGTAATTGTATTAACATGTAAAATTTACCTTTTGTGAGAACCAATCAGGAGGTCGGTTAGTCTCTAGGAAAGGTTTGATAGCCCTGCTTACTGACACCCTACAACACAACAAACAACATTTCAATGGTTTCATCTATAACTGTTTAATCCATGTATAAGGTTTATATTCCTGATATGAATTTGTGAAGTTTATGATCTATTACACTGGCTACTTTTAGATTTGTTATGTTATTTTTTACCAAGAAGCTGACAGAATAGATCCTAGTCAAAAGAACTGGACATTATGACCAGGAAAAGATTATCACGGAGGAAGACTTTCCCAAAAGTCCAGGACTCGATACAGCAAAAATTGAACAAAGGAAACTGGCCCTAGAGCCTAAAACTAAGACTGGAGATCAGTCACAAATTTCAGTTTTATGATCATAGTCCCTGATGTCAGCTGTTTGCCAAAGGGATATGAAAATATTTATACTGTAGGGATTTCAACAGCTTTTGAAAACCTGAGGACTTTTTATGGGGACATAATCAGATAGCTGTATTCAATGAACAGTTCTTCCTATAAAATTGCACTTTACTTTCTCTTCAAGATTCAATAAATTACTTACTTTATAATTACAATACAAGACACAATAAATACTAAAAGAAATTAACTAAAATATTGTGTTCCGCAGAACACATGTGTCGCCTGCATGGAAAAAGTTGAAATGTGGGTCAATGTTTAATCATATATAATAACATTTTAATTAAGTTGATTTCAATACTACACCACAGAACACATGTGTCATTTAAATTGCATTTAAAAGGGGAATAACTAAAATAATGGTTTCAAAATTATAGGCAACATTAAGTTTCAGGTTAAAGTTGCATAAGAAAGGGGCATAACTCAAAAAATATTGAAACTGGAGTTATCATTCTTGTCATCACAGATGGCATTGTTCGTGCAGATGATATATTCCAAGTATGAAGTGAAAAGGTCAAGTACTTTCAAAGTTATAGGCAACATTAAGTTTCAGGTTAAAGTTGCATTTGAAAGGGGCATAACTCAAAAAATATTGAAACTGGAGTTATCATTCTTGTAGTCACAGATGGCATTGTTCATGCTGATGATACATTGTATATTCCAAGTACGAAGTGAATAGGACAAGTACTTTCAAAGTTAAAAGGCAACATTAAGTTTCAGGTTAAAGTTGCATTTGAAAGGGGCATAACTCAAAAACATTGAAACTGGAGTTATCTTTCTTGTCGTCACAGATGGTATTGTTCATGCTGATGATATATTCCAAGTCAAAGTGAATAGGACAAGTACTTTCAAAGTTATAGGACACATTAAGTTTCAGGTTAAAGTTGCATTTGAAAGGGGCATAACTCAAAAATATTGAAACTGGAGTTATCATTCTTGTCGTGACAGATGGCATTGTTCAGGCTCTCCAGCAGTAGGTTATGAAAAACTAGGAGAAAACTAGGAAGCAACAGCACAAAAAACTAGGAGAAAAATAGGAAAAACTAGGAATAAATCGTAAAAAACTAGGAACTATTTTAAGTTATCTCTTTACCCTGTCATCTTTGCATATATAAATTTAGCATTCATGCAGATGCCGAGGCTGGTGAGCTGACTATTTCCTTGCTAAATCACGTCTGGCTTAACGTTTTCAAGCATAATTGAATGTTTTTTATTCATTTAATAAACATTAAAAATAAACAGACCAGAGTTAAGCTGTTAAGTTCTAAAACATTCATATTTATATAATATTTTATATATACATGATAATGACTGCTGTATTAGCTGTTGTTGTTACAAAAAGGAATCTTTTAGGTAGTAATATGCACAGTGTTTAACAATTTTTATAAACAATAACATGTGTTAAAAATACCTGTCATTTTGCCATTATCTTAATAAAAAATTTAACTAATTGAATATGTACATAAATGTAAGTACAAAATCAGTTTTTTTAAGTAATATATACATACAAAGGTTGTGCAGCTACATGGGTGCAAGGGAGAAATTTAAAAAAAAACCTGAAAATTATGCTGGGGATCTGGGTCCATCATTTGGACCGCTGTTGGGTCCAAGGCAAAGCCCTGGCCTGGAGGCCAGAGGCCCCCAGAAACCCGTAAATTAAGCAGTCAGCAAGAAATGAAAGTGTGTTTCCAGGTAAAACAACTTGTGAGGTAAAAAAAAATTCAGCTGGACCCGTACTTTGGCACAGCACTTATTATAAGCTAAAACCTGAATATCAGGTTTTCTTAGCCAAATTTTCTATTTGTCATCCAGTTTGTTGACTCCTCTAACAAGTACTTTTTAGCAATTTGGAAACAAAACTTAATGTTTGAAACATTGTTTTTCTTTTTTGTCGCCAATTGTAGACTACAGGTTTTTAATCAAAGAAGGCCACATGATCACAGATACTTTGTAATGACAAATTTCATTCAATTTTGTTGAAATAAATCTAAATTATATCACCCAATCAAATGTGTATTTAGAAACACAAGACTGAAAGATAAGCACAACTTTATTTGAAGATAGGTTTATATCTTTGTCATAGGACTGACTATACCCCCAACAACTGATTTACCTGATTTGGAAAACAACCTCTCCAGGAAATTGTGGAAATTTCTTTCAGCTCAGGGCTTTTTTTCCTTCTTTAGTAGGGGCCAAAATGGATGCCTTCCCCTCAGAAAATTTCTTTAAAATCATGCAGTTTTCCCCAAAAAGTGACTTTCATTCCCCTTCAGAGTAAAAATGACAGTGAAAAAAGCTTTTTCATTATTGATTCTAACCATTTTCATTTTTATCACTTTCTAATTTCTCATTTCTATCTTCTACACATTTGTTCATTGCAACTGTTACTTTATTCAATGTTTATTTTTGCCACATCACTGAGACCTTGAGCAATGTCCATTTCTTTGAAATCCGGCTTATTTTTTTTTTATAGCCTCAGATTTTCCTCTTCCAAAATCTTATTAGCCTTATCCATTTCAGCTTTTATCTCCAATTTATTTTTCTTAACCTTCTTTTCTTTATTACCAAGCTTTCTTTTTTGTCTTTCTGCTCTTTACAGCAAAGCATCTTATGGTTGTTATGTCACAGGGTGAGAAAGAATGTGCAGCCAGTTCGGGACTCGAACCCGGGACCCCTCGCTTACAGGGCGAGTGCTCTCCCGACCGAGCTATCCGTCCGCATACACATCGTCTCCCCAGATAGTGACTAGATTCGTACCGTGACATACACCCCCCTCAAATTTGGAAATTCGTCCTCGAATTCCAGAGAGTTATGTGTATTTAATTTGCTATTACAGGCTGGTGGCCGAACCTGCTAGCTATCACGGTCCCCCGTTGGGCGCCAAATGTCACAGGGTGAGAAAGAATGTGCAGCCAGATCGGGACTCGAACCCGGGACCCCTCGCTTACAGGGCGAGTGCTCTCCCGACCGAGCTATCTGTCCGCATACACATCGTCTCCCCAGATAGTGACTAGATTCGTACCGTGACAGTTACCAAAATGCCTAAAGTAAGTGGAGAGGTACTGAACAGCTGTGTTGTAAAATTTTACGTTGATCAACAGTACTAAAAAAATACCGTCATCGTCTAAATATAAGCGGCATTCATATATAAGCCGCACCCCCAAAACCCTGATGGAAATGGGTGAAAAAAGCCTAACTCTTTGTATAAGCAGCGGTCACTTTTTCAGACTGGTCGCCATTTTGAATCGCCGGTTGAATGTGCCTCAGCGTAGGCAACAATAGCCTCAGTGAAAAACATACGCATTTGACCCATGATAATTATTATGTTTGACAATTTGAAGGTTTAGATATTTTAAATGAAGAGTATTATTTGAGAAACTACGCAGGAAGGACTTATGATCAAAATGTGCGAATTTTAAAAAAAATTTGAGTCGACCGTGTCATCTCAATATCTTGTCAAACATTCCATAAGAATCTCAAACATGGTATCATGCTTTCAGTTTTCACATCTTAGTCAAGTGACATACCCGCTATGGCAGGTGAGACCAAGCTGCCAATTAAGGGTGACACTGATTTTACCAAGGGAATCTTAAACATGTCATCTGGCTTTCAGAGTTTTTCACACATTACGGTCACTGTGATTTTACTGATACACGTTTTTCTTGAAGTACTCAATCTGATATTACGTGTAATTAAATAAAACGGGATCGACTTGTGGACCCCACTTTTTCCATTAAACGTAAAACACTGGTAAAAGCCTGAGTTTGCTTGATTTAAATAAGTTAAAAATATTACCTTGATGGTGATGTCGGTTCTTACGAAATCCGCATTTTATTCCATTTATCTTTAATTATTATTATTATCATTTATAAACCGCATAATTTGAAAACAGCCGTAAACTTATAAAAACCGCATGTATCCCTTCATCAAGATGATATAATTACAGCTTTTAACAACACCTCGAGGTACCTTGATGATTTATTAAATATAGACAATAACCATTTTCCATTACTTGTTAATAAGATTTATCCTAAAGAACTACAACTTAACAAAGCGAACACTTCAGAAAAGCAAGCAAACTTTCTCGATCTAAATCTGTCCATTGAAAATGGTTATGTCACTACTAAAATTTATGATAAAAGAGATGATTTTAATTTTAATATAGTAAATTTTCCGTTTTTAGACGGCGATGTTCCCCGTGCAACATCTTATGGGGTTTATATCTCACAGCTTGTTCGCTTTTCAAGAGCTTGCAACAATGTTAATGATTTCAATGAACGTAATCTTTGCATTACAGAAAAACTTTTAAAACAAGGTTATCGGTATCACAAATTAAGGAAAACCTTTTGCAAGTTTTATCGCCGATACCCAGATTTAATTCATAAATACAAATGCAGTTTAAAATCACTTTTGCAACAAGGTATTTCACAACCAGTTTTTTATGGAGATTTAATTTATAAACTTAAAAAGATAAAAGGCAGTGTTAATTTCTCCCATCTGTAAATTTAAAAAGAAAGGTTACCAACATGATATTTTACAGCGCTCTGCAGGCCTAGTGATTAACCCTTCTACAGTTGATCATTATGCTTACCTCTTTGATTGCACGACGGTGGCAGGGGTTTAAGAGTTTATGAAGGTTAATGGGGAAATCTTTTCTTAAAAGAACCTAGAAGCTCGATTTGTTTCTTTTATCCCTGTCATCGTGTTCTTGCTGATTTTACTCCAGATGCTCTGGTCTCGGAAAGATCATTGAGTACCCGCCCTTTGGCTTTGCAATGCTATTAGCTTCTTATGTTTTTATGTTTGTATGCTTTTGCATACAACATTGTTGAGCTGATGGGTGGGTTGGAGTTATTTCACCAAGACAATTTGTACTTGTCTTGTGATACGAGAACCTGTTGGGGCAAGTGTGAGGTTGGTGCACCCTAGAACCTGGTTTAAACCCCCAGTGGCAATTTGATTTGCCACTGACCGTTCCAAGGCGGTAACCCCTCGGGTTCTCATTTTTGTTTTTTGTTAGTGGCGTCCTTTTTGAAACTGATTATTTTATTAACCATGCTCTCTCCCCCTCTCTTCTTCTTGACTGTGTGGGGAGGCTGTTGTTTTCTGAATGTGGCAATTCCTGATATGCATATTTCACCTTTTTACAAAAAACAAGACCATGCTGTGTATTTGGTATGGAGGCAAAAAAATCGATACCGCCGAACATCACACGCGACTTCAAAAACGTCGTCAGCTCGAAACAACTATCCGTGTTTATTTCGGCTTTGCTATAAAAACGTTTGATCTAAAACGTTTGACTTCAAAAGACGACGTCGGCTCGAAACAACCATCCGTGTTTATTTCGGCTTTGCTATAAAAACGTTTGATCTACCTGGTAGTGTGCGCTTGTCATTTTTAGCTTGTGTGATGCAATAATTACTGAAATGTATTAAAAGCGATAAATTAAATATTAGGATATATTTTAAATGATGGAATATGTTAGCGTTCGGTAAATAATAATTATTTTACTTTGTCATTCGTAAATGTTGCTGATTATTTATGTACCGGTAATTGTATTTGCAGTAGAGTTTGTGACAGCATTTCTAAGCAGTGGTTAGCCTGTGGCAATCATAATTATTTTTGTTCGCAATGATTACCTCGTTGTATAGAAACGTACCCAGATTGGAGATCATGACAAGTTGCAAACTGACGATTATTTTTATTGTAATTACCGGTGCTCAAAATAAAATGAAGAGTAAAATATTTCAATAATAGTTAATTATTTAGTACATTCTTTTAACTATCAAATAATATTTTCGAAAAAAAAAACGTGTAGACGTGACAAATATCTCGTTCAGCGTCTGTATACCGGTGCGCTCAACACATTCGCCGCGGTAAAAAAATCGGTGTTTTGAAGGCCTGGAAAAATATCTTGGGAATCTAATCCTATGTATAAGCCGCACCCCCAACTTTTTTTCGCAAAATCCTGGAAAAAAAGTGCGGCTTATATTCAAATGATGACGGTATGTAAAATTTAATGTTCTAATCTTTTTGTTGTTTGATGTTTTTGAAAAAAAAAGACATTATAATCAAATAAATAACCCAAATTACAAATACTTTGACATTTGGCAACAACATATTTTTGTCAGCAAAAGTATTAGGATAGAGTTATAAGAGACATAACCAAACATTTAACTCACAATTAAAACAAATGTCATTGTTTCTAAATGTAGACAACACTGAGTTAAAGAAAACTCATTAAAATTAAGTTTTGATTAAAGTTTTCCTTTGTTAACAAAGGTTGAGATGGCTGGGTTATGCAACAATGACACCAGACCTCACTGCCAACATAGGAACATGTCAACTTAGAACAGCTTCTGAACATCTTCTGTAAAAATACTTTGCAAAGCATGATTTAAAGCATTGCAACTTGTTATTATGAAAAAATTACTTCTTAATTTTAGTAAAAACTAGGAATACTAGGAGCTTTTTGTAAAAACGAGAAAAAACTAGGAGCCAATTAAAAAAACTAGGAAAATCTAGGAAAACTTGGAAAAACTAGAAACGCTGGAAAGCCTGCATTGTTCATGCTGATGATATATTCCAAGTATGAAGTGAATAGGTGAAGTACTTTCAAAGTTTTAGGCAACATTAAGTTTCAGGTTAAAGTTGGGGGACTACCGGACGACGGCACCGACGATGACGCCTCCGCCGCCGCCGCCGGACAAAAGGATCCCTATGTGTCTACCTGCTATTGCAGGCGACACAAAAACGCTACAAGAAATATATTTCGCATTTACGAAGTTGCATTTCCAATTTCTTTTAGTATGTTATATAAAGTTAAAGAAATTAGAAAAGCAACTTCTTTAAACAAGACATATTTTTTTTTGCTTTTAAAGAGGTTGTGTTTCTAATTTCTTTCAGTATATATAACTTTTCTTTCATAATTTGACCAATTTTATATTAACAATGTAAATGAACAGAAATACAAATGTATTATTTACTCATTTACATAATATGCATGTATCCAGGGGAGAAATAATAAATGTACAAAGTTAATTCAGCTTTCAGCTCAATGCTGTTTTCTGAGCAGCACCCATGACTTTATTTATCTGTACTATTACAGAGTGGACAAAATTGTTTCAATAAATAAAAAATTTGAATGTAACAATTACCAGTTTTGGTCTCCACTCTTTTTGACAGAAGCAGCAAGTGCAAGCCGTTCTCTAGTAGACCATTTATCTAATGGTCGCTTTGGCAGCCTGTAGCCTGTAAGAAGGAAAGAAGAAAAAATTGATCTATTTCTTTATCAACAACAAAACATACAGGATGTTTCATAATATATGTCCTTATTTTATCAAATTGTTGTTTCTATACCATAAAACATACAGTTGTATGAAAACAAACACCCTATAGCAGACATAATAACATTGATTTTGATACATAGAACATGCATATACAAGATACATTAATGATGTATAAGCCAGTTTACAACATTACCACATTTACAAAATATGCTCAATATGACGTCCATTTTGTGCAATTACGACGTCAAGTCTGCGTTTGAAATTGTCGATCACATGGCGACATGTTTCTGGTGTAATTTTGCCCATTTCTCGTTTAATTGCACGTTTGAGTTCATCTGTAGACTGGGGTGAGGGTGTGTACACACCCTCTTTTAGGTGTCCCCACAGGAAGAAGCCCAGAGGGTTGAGATCGGGGGAGTGTGGTGGCCATTCATTTGCAGTCCGATACGAAATGAATCTATCTCCGAATGTTGAATTCAACCACTGAATAACATCTCCTGCTGTGTGTGGTGTTGCACCGTCTTGCTGAAACCACACTCGGTCCATATCGAAAATTTTCCTCTTCAAAGTTGGCAAAAATTGTTTCTTAAGTAAATTCAGGTAACGATCCTTGTTTACTGTTGTAACATGGCCATCATCATCTTCAAAGAAGAACGGCCCAATTATTCTGTGCACGCTTAGAGCTGCCCAAGCGGTCACCTTTTCCCTGTGCAGAGGTTTCTCAATGTAGAATTCAGGCCTCTCTGTGCCCCAAAATCTGCAATTCTGTTTGTTGACCTCAGCATTCAAATAAAAATGAGCTTCGTCTGAAAACCACAGCTCATTAACAATGGCAGTGCGGGAGTTCATCCAATGGACAAATGCAAGTCTGCTTGAAATGTCATTTTCTTTAAGATGTTGCATGATGGATATCTTGTATGGGGTCAGGTGTAAGTCATATTTACGCATCCTGTACACACTTGACATACTTGCCGAGTTGGTAATGTCACCGAGAACTCTTCGTGCAGACCTTTGTGGTGTATCGCTCATCCCTGTCTTCACTTCTTCAATGGCGTCATCTGTTCTGGCTGATCGTGGTCGACCCGGGTTGCTGTACTGTCTGTCCTCAACTGATCCTGATTTTTCAAATCTTTAAACTAGTCGCTGTACTGCTTTTGTATTAAGTTTATCAAGCTCTGGAAATTTTCTTTGTATCGTGTTTACTACTTTCTTTAGCGATTTAGTTTGATAATACAATTTAACAATTTCACAGCTGTATTCTTTTTTTGGTGCCATGACTGAAACAGTGCGGCAGGAAATGATGTCATTTATGACGTCGTGACATCAACATTTTCACATACATTATATAAGTTTTAAAAAGTATGTCATTTGTCTTTAAAATGATATATGATTTATTACCATTGATATCCTTAAATAACAAATATGAAAATTTCTTATAAAGACAGATATTATGAAACACCAGGCGTTTTTATAACTTTATTTCAAATGCATATCACAAGCAAACATAATAAACAAATTCAATATCTTAAGCCCCATCAAACAAATAAATGTAACAGACAGTTTGAAAGGATAAATTAAATTAATCTGCAATAATCATAAGTTTTAATACATTAATGCTATTCTTACTGGAAACATTAATTTTTTTATGAATTATTTACATATAAGCAAAAGACATGTATTTCGATATACATATATAAAAGCATACTATCTAGCAATATATACAATACTAACAAACATAAATAATAACACATTTTATTTATTTAGTCAAATAAATAACTTAATGATAATACATGCACACCATGACAATTTTCACCAACAATCATTATGTACATTTTTATTATTTAGAATACACTCGTGACAACTTCTCATTTCCGCTGACATCCCACCTTCGAGGTATTCCGCCCACGTAGAAAATATCTTGGATTCCATCTGTTTTGTTGTTTTCTTCTGGTGTTTGTGAGTTTCTTCATGGAGACAAGATTCACTTGTGTTGAAACAAATTTAGCCTCTCCATGAAGAAGCTTGACAAGCACGAAGAACATACGGTGGAGGGCTCTGTACTCGGGTGTTAAGATGTCGGTGATACCCTTCAAAGTCGTTGTTGTCCTGACGACGTTTCCTTATACAGACCAGCCGCAAGGGGCCTGCGTAGCATTTTCTATCCGCTGGTCGTTAACATATTGGTTGTTGTAATTATAATTTTGATATTTAATGTGCTAATCAGTTGCATTTATTGCAATTATTATTGTCCCCTCCGATCTTGATTATTGTTTTATTTATAACACCTTTTTAAAATAATACCTTCAATATGATACCTGTAAAAATCACCAACTAAAAACACATTTCAGGGCTTTTCATCCTTATATAACAGAGGCCGATATTCGGCCACTTCCCTATCCGAAAAAATATAGTTTTTTTCCCAATTGTGGCAAAGTTTCTTCCCAAAATGCAAGACATGATTTCCCAAAATCTTTGAAATTCCTCCTATGGTAGTTTAAAAATCGATCAATTTGTTTACATTGTTATTTCCGGGAGAAGCATTTGTCTGGTATCGACATTTTTGTCGTCCTACAGCTGAAAAACACAGGGTACCCATGATATGCAAAACCAGTCTAATCCGTTAAGTTCCGATAGACTCTTACTCAGTCAAACATTACGAAAACCAAACGTTGTTATTTGACTAGGGAGTAAAAAAAACAAAAATTCAAACCATTGGGAGCAATGTCTACCAAGGAAATCCCTAGTATTTCAAACGTTGCTGCCTCAGAGTCTGCCACTGTTCCACACTCGTTTCTACCACAGAGATACCTGTTAGTGTTGCTCCCTCCGAGTCTGGCGTTTTTTTCCCAGAGGACTCTTTCTTTGGCATTTTTAAATTTATCAAAAAGTTAATTTAGATCAGTATCACTTGTTGATAAATTCAAAGATGCCAAGGAAAGAGACATGGACCTTTGAAGCTTGTGAACTGAATACTACAGAATTGTGAAAGTCTGAAAAAGTAAAGTGCTATAAAAATTAAACTAATGTTAAAAATGCTTATTTCTATAATAATTTGTACTCCAGTACCCCTTATTTCAATAATTTTGTGT
The DNA here is from genome assembly GCA_038501625.1 of Corbicula japonica. NCBI lineage: Eukaryota > Metazoa > Mollusca > Bivalvia > Venerida > Cyrenidae > Corbicula > Corbicula japonica. The sequence goes on from JAZAYU010000622.1 coordinate 88,301, forward strand.
TCCCAAAATGAACAATCATCGCGCATTAATTTCCCAAAATGAACAATTATCGCGCATAAATTTCCCAATTTGAAAGGCCAGGGCCTCTTCCCAATTTCCTGATGAAAAGCCCTGCATTTTAATTAATATTACATGTAGTTGCATTAAACCTTCTGTGTAATTTTCAATAATAAAACGTATTTGTTGGTTTCAATAATAAATAAATGTTTATTTTCAAATGTTATTAAAAGAAAATCTTTTAATAAAAATCAAATTCCAACAATTGTTAAATATACAAATAATTAATGTTTTAACCAGTTTTGCCATTTGCAATGTTAGTGACCCCTTAATTGACATCTTATAATATACTTTATTATATAATGATTATACAAAGATCATTTTTATTCATATTTCAAAAGCATAAATTAAAAGGTTACGAATTGACCAAAGGATTTCTGAACGGTTACCATATGACCATGACAATGGTTACGAATCGGCCAAAATTGTCGGTTAGGAAATGGTAAGGTTACGAAATGACCATAATTCTAAGGAACATCTCATGTGAGTAATAAGTAAATTAACGTGTTTTGATTGTATTATATAGTGCAAAACTTTGATAAAATTTCGGCTTGCAATTGAGCATTTTAATAGTCGTGCCTGCTCTTTGACAAATTTTATAAGATAGATACCAGGTGGGTAACCTCATTTGTATTTTTTCATCGCCGTATGACTTAAATTTCCTTCCCCCGTGAATACAACTGAAAGTCAATTTGCTATACTTAATTTCCTCATTAAAGATTTTCTTTGGTGCCCGCGCTTTGGCTTCAGCAACTGATCTTGAATCTCTTTTGTACCACTGCATATTGTCTTGTTTGTGGTATTTAACAATTTTTACTTCAAACTATCATAATCCGGAAAAGTTTCTCCAATTTGAAATTTGATAGACATTTTGAAACTGGTGAATGAAAATTCTGGGGAAAAACTTTAGCACAAATAATTATATTCCGAGATCCATGTTTATTATTCCACTTAAAAATACGATTCCAATCAAGAATCAACCCAGAATAATTGTGCCAATATGAAATTGTTCTTTAATTTTAATAAGGACCAAATGATAGAGACATATCTGTTGTATTTTAATGAGTAACATCAAACAATAGTCTAATTACCAACCCTGTGAACGGCGGCATTTAACAAAGCTGCTGCTACATATTTAACTGCAAACTGAGTAGTTCAATTAGTATTGATAGTTTTAGCAAGTTTTAATTGCCGAAACATCAGAGGGCAAGCAATTGGTGCTACTATTACTTCCATTATTATTTCACATGTGAAAGCACCTACATACAAGAAAGAAACAAACATTTTTACCAAACTTTTAATTAATTTTCCCGATTGTGGTGTCCGATGTTCATGTTTAAACACAATTTATTATCAATTATTTATTCGTGAACAGGTCGAGGAGACAGTACTACCTGTTTATTCTTCTAGACCGGAGCCGGTTGAGGAGACAGTCGATATGTCAATTCTCCTCGACCGGCAGCCCGTCGTGGAGACACTTCCTATTTACTTACAGATAACAGGACCTATAGCTAAAGTATTAGCATAAAGTTTGTGCTATCCTTTTAACCCTCTCCTCCATAGACACAACTGTATTGTGTGGGTGAACAGTGTAGATCCAGATCAGCCGGCACATCCATGCCATCTGATCAGGATCTGCACTGTTTGATTATTGATTTGTTAGGTTTTTTTGCATTAAATTTTATTTCAAAATCAAAACATTAAAATTAAAATGTAACATATACCTTATTAAAATGTTGAGATAAAAAAACTATAAAAAAACTCTGTTTTTACAAAAAACATACAAGGTTAGACAACGCAATTATCTTTAAGTTGAACATTACTACATTAGTTTGAAATAATCCAAACTGGACTTGTTTGGTTTTTGTCAAATAGTTAACACCATTGTTCGGCATAAAGGTGGTTCTTGTATTAACAGTTTTGTAGAAGTTCGTTCCTTAGCACGATTAACTTACAGATATTTGATTCAAACCATCTTAATGTTATAAAAATGATAAAAATCAGATAATTAGCAATACTTGCCTATGGGGGCCGCCATTCTTTTGCGATAAAAGCCGGTATTACACCGAAATCAACGGAATAGACTCTCACACAGTGGATGACTGTTGGGGAGGGGGGATATTTGCCGCATATTGTTACATTTTAATCCTGTTCACATTATCTGTTAGAATCATTCGGATTCCAAGATGGTTTACGCTAGTTATTTAGTTTTAACTGAGTACCAATATAGTGTGTTTTCTTAGTATCAAATATCACGCATGAGTTAACATCACCCTCAAAAATTAAGCAATCCGTTACAATAGGTCGGTGGCCAGGAACATGTTTGCTCCCCCCCCTCCTTAGGGAATTTTGTAGACATAATTTTTCTGAAAGCCTGTTATGTCCCGGATAGCTTGTTTGCATTCTGGCGAGTGGGTGTTACGGAGGTTTTAATATGTTACCCATAAAATTTGTAGAAAAAATATATGGATTTTGAACCTTTAATTCTGCTCTATTCCAGCGTTGACCTCTTAAAACTTATATTTTTGTATAGGGATGATCTATTTTCTTTTGATTGATGTAGTTTTCATTTCAAAATTTTTACTCTAACCTAACATATTAAGTATGTCACACACATAACCCTAAAAAGATGAAATTTAAGTCAGATACTTACCTGTAGGATTTTTGTTTGTAAGCAAATTTGGGCAATAATATATGTTTTTGAAAGCTGCGTGATCAAGCAATATGAAGCAGTGTGTTTTTCATGAAAATCACACTGGCAAAAGTAAAAATTTTACCATAATCTAATATGTTACCCTATTGCTAATTCAATCATAATATTCATGTTTTGAGATGAACAAGTAAAAATATAGTGTTTAATTGAATAATTGTGCTTGATAACTGAAAGTGTTCTTGAAACTTGCATGACTTCAAATTTTTCACATACATAACATATGTTACTCATTAAAATAAGGCCTATTTCCTTGTTTTTATTTGTTTTAATGGTGTTAGCTGATATCTTTTGAAAAAATTAATCATCCGTGCTCTGTGCAATGTCCTGGTGTTTGTTAGACCTGTGAAGATTTCTAATTACATTGACAGTCGTTTATTTAACTAATATTACTGATTGAATGAAGTATTTTCTCTAAAACTGATACTGTTGTACAAAGAACTGAACACATTTACAAAACTGTATCACAACTATGCAATCATTTTGGATTAAACTATAAAATAATAATAGTAAGTAGTTTATAGTGTATACTATGTTATGTTATGTGGTTAAAATGTTAAAGTGTTTAAGCTTGTCCATTTTTAACCTTCGAATCTCCGTAACATACAATTCTGAAGTTACAATATTGATAAAGTACAATTCATTTATGAATTAAATGATTAGACTGAAATTCAAAAAAAAAATTTTTAGAATTGTTTCCAAAAAAGTGAAAAAACAAGAGATAAAAGTATTGCTTTGAAAAGTGTTACAAATAAAACTAATTAAAATTAATTATATGTTACCTAATTATTTAATTAATGTTTTTAGAAAAATGACTTAGAATAAAGAAAAAAAATTCTAAACCGTGTTAAAGTTTGTATCTAGATTACCGTAGAGTCATTCATAATGTGAATATGAACTTTCTATAAACTATGTTTACTTAAAACAAAGTTGAAAGCACCAGTTCAGGTCTTTTAGAGCAATAATAACTGATATTACTGGTAAATAAAACATGTGAAATATGAAAAATAAATTGTCATAAATAAAACATTATTTTTTTCCATTGTTCAAAGAAAGCTTAAGAATTTGTTAAGAATTCCTTAAGATCTTTGTAGAATGTTATTTTTTAAAAGACAAAAAACTGTTAAAGAGAAACATCCTAATTTGAAAGACAATCTGTGTAATGCAGGTGATGGTAAGCTAATAGACAAGTTAACGTTGACTTATGTATAATATTTTTTTTAGGTAAAAATTCTTTTACTCGAGTTAAAAAATTGCTATATAATGCTCATGCTGTTTTAAATGTTTTACGAATTCTACACTGAACCTTAGTATTTTAGATGAATAAAACTACTTTTAAAAAGATTTCTAACATCAGATAATTAAATCAGCTAATATTTGCAAAGTTTAAATTAAGTAGATTTTAAATTTGTTATAGATCAACTTTAACATAATAAAATATTATATAAAAATATTTATCAAAATGTTAACTAATTGTTTGCAGTTTCTTGCTTTTCTTATTATTTTTGCTGATTATTAAAGTAAAAATTGGTAACATATTATAAGATGACAAAATACATAACTAGAACAATAAAATGATAAAATATTGTTAATTTTGTTATTCTTTCTTTTCTACATTTTTTTAGAACATATTAATGTTATCTGTCTCAATCGAGAGTATCTTGACTTAGCTTTAGACTTAGACTATTGCAACAGCCCATAATTAGTGCAAACTTAAGCTGTACTACAATGTTGTCGATGAGGTATATTGATAGGTTTATCGTTAATTTAAAAAGATTTAAAAAAGAACGACCATCTACATCATACACATTTATTTCAAGACATATTGAACAGTACACAGATCATTAACCTCTTAAGTTTAACAATATTTAAATTAAAAATACACCAGCATCAATACCTTAATTTCCTTTTGTAACATAATTCTTATATATTACCTATTTTAATACAAGATACATAAAGTGCAGGAAGGTTGTTAACCGATATATTGGATTAAGATACTAACTTATTAAAACAAAACTGGCAATGATTTGTTTACTGTTTTATCAAAGCAACAGTCATATTACCTCATCTTACTTATGGTTATAACAGTCGCTACACATCAATTACAGGTAATTTTAATGGAGACGTATATTGCTTGTCCTTGAATAAAATAAATAATAAAAATAAATATGATATCATGAATAAAACACATTTATTTACTCATAATATTCTTGACAACACACTAATAGCTTATTACACGCAAATAATTTAATAGCTTTTTATTACTCACTTGAATTTCATAATTTCTGAGTCACCTTTCTTTGAGAACAATTGATTAAATTTATCACCAGAATCACTATTTCTTAAGGATATAATTGTAACTTAATACAGAAATTCATCTTAAAATGTCTCCTTTACAAACAAGTGGAGGTGTGTTGGTATTTAAAATACATTATTGTCGCAATTTATCATGAAAGAAGGTATGCTATTTATATCACTATTGTGTAGTAACTAAAATTGTTTAATACGTTTTTTGGGGTAACATATTTTAAAATGGTGATTTATGATATGGTATTTATTTTTATTTTTTTGTATATTTTTTTTTTATTTATTTTTTAAGAAGTGTGTCTCAATGTGACTTTATTACATTTAAATACTGCATTCTTATATATATTAATAAATTAAACAAATAAAACAGAAATTACTTGCTAATGCAAGTAAGAAATGTTTCATACAACTTTTTAAACTAGGTTTTGAAGTGAAGTAGCATATCTTAATGACTATTTATAGACATATACCTTAGGTTGCAGATGTTTTGTTGCATTAACAATTAAAAAAACCATCTTCCTGGTGTAGAAAAAATAGGTTTATTTCAGAACTTTTATAACTGGCAATTATTTCTTCAGAGCATAAAATTTTGTGAAAGGTCACATATTCAAACAGGCGTAACGGTAAAACTCCCCACTCGCCAGAAAGCAAACAAATCGCAAAAGGCGAAGAACGGCATAGGCTTTCAGAAAAACATATCCTTCAAAATTCCCCCAGGGCGGGGGGGGGGGGGGGTCTATTGGCTGCTCAAGGTCTAATACATTATGGCCTGTTTTCCCATTTTCTTTTCTTTCGGTAACATATTTCAATATAGCGTTACGGGCTTATGTCCCAATGTATGTCACTGTATTACATTTGTCCTGAATTTTCATTATCTTACTATATTTTGCTTATAAGCACAAATTACTTGCTTCTGCACGTAAGAAATGTTTCATACATCTTATTTTACTAGGTTTTTATGTTAAGTAACATAACTTAATCACTATTTTAGACCAATACCTTAGGTTACAGATGTTTTATTGCATTAGTCATGTAGATAAGAGCTTCCTGGTGTAGAAAAAATAGGTTGATTTTAGAACTTTTATAATTGTCAAATACTTCATACTTACACAAACTTTTTTCAGAGGTAACATATTCAAACAGGCGTTACGGAAAAACGCCCCACTCGCCAGAGTGCAAACAAATTGCAAAATGCGTAGAATGGTCTAGGCTTTCAGAAATACATACCCTTCAAAATTCCCTAAGGGGGGGGGGGGGAGGGGGGTCTATTGGCAGCTCAAGATCTACAAGCTTATGAGTAACAAATTTGATGGCACCGGGGTTATTTCATTAGGAAGACCCCCAATTTCACTAAAACTCACAGATAATAATGTCTATACATTTCTAAAAGCAGTATTTTTAAACAAATACATGACATAATCGTTTTCCGGTCCTTCATTTTCTGTTGTTCCCTAAACTATCATCCATATTATATTTTACTCGTTTATTTAAAATTAAACCCACTATCTTGTATGTTTTACATGCTTGACGTTTTATTTTGGGAAGTACTGATAATTAATCCACCACCATCTCCACCAGAGAAGCTCTACAGATAAGTTCTACAGCTATGTAGCTAAGGAGAAAACTGAGTTTATGCAGGCGCTGTCCCTAGAGTCACGCTTTAAGACAAACATGTTGGTAAGGAAACATGGGGGTACGCATTAACTTTTTTTTTGCTTTTAAAGATATATCTTAAATAGTTTATGTTTCTTATTCTAGATGTGTACATATACTCCATATCCTTTCTACACATACGAGTAAGATAATTGTAAATCGGATGTTAAAAGTTCTTTACTGACGCTATATCTATGCGATATTTGTCAATTATGTACTGAACCCATTAGTGACCTTTTACTTGTATTAAAAATATATTTTCAACTATTTCTATAACCTGCAGGCTTTTCAAAAACGTAATATTATTGAAAATAGGTTTAATAAATGCACTTTTTTTCGAAATTGCGGTTTTATATATGAAACAATGTTCATTTTATAAATTATATTCCCGAAAGTTTAGAGCTTTTTTAAGATGTAAAATAATCATATCTGTCTAAAACAGTCAATAAAAAGTGTTTAAACGTGTTTAATAGATGTGATTCAATTACAGCAATGGTATCCCCTCGCTTTCTACTTTTGCATAGCTTTTTAATAACATTACATATTTAGGAGTAAAGTTAATACTTGTTGAAATGAAAATATATTGTAAATCGGACTACGGGTAATTAATGTTATATAAAACTACAATTGATAACAATTTTACAAACAGTCACTGTAAAGATATATTCTTGCATACACTCATAGACGAGCCGAATTGAAAACGCAGATCTATAAAATTCGTGTTTATGTTTTTCCAGCCTTACTTTTAATATGATCCAATTTTAAAAGTGCGTTGCCAGAAATAATGGAAGAACATTATTGAACACATTTTAATATCAACACTATATATGTATTCAATGTTTTGTTCAAAACAATGAAAATCCTCTAGGCTAAATCATAAACAAGAAAGATATTTAAGGTTCCGCAAACATTGCAAATGGCGAAAAGTGGCTAAATTTTCCAAATTGAATTTTGGGGAAAATACTTATTGCCACCTAGATTTTAGTAACAAAATGTATTTAGCTAAGGCTGTAGTTAATGTTTGCATGCTCAATTTAGTCTAATTCATGTTCTAATTAACAGGCACATACTAAAACAAAAGAAAAACCGTTTGCATGAGAACTCTGAAATCCACAGACAATATACCAAAGCAACTCATACCTGAAATAAGTATATGCTGGTCTACAATGTTTAGTGCCAATTCGTCAAAATAATGTTAGGAGTTTCAAGAAATTCAAGGAAAACTTACTTCCTACTTTCACTTTCACTTTCACTTTGAACCAGGAAGTAAGTTTTCCTTGAATTTCTTGAAACTCCTAACATTATTTTGACGAATTGGCACTAAACATTGTAGACCAGCATATACTTATTTCAGGTATGAGTTGCTTTGGTATATTGTTCATGAATTTCAGAGTTCTCATGCAAACGGTTTTTCTTTTGTTTTAGTATGTGCTTGGTAATTAGAGAATGAATTAGACTAAATTGAGCTTGCAAACATTTACAACATCCATAGCTAAATACATTTCGTTACTAAAATCTAGGTGGCAATAAGTATTTCCCCCAAAATTCAAATTTGAAAATTTAGCCACTTTTCGCCATTTGCAATGTTTGCGGAACCTTAAGTACAAAATAATAACGTGTGCCATTGTAGATTATTATCGGTTACATGTATTCATTATTGAACTCATTTTCAAAATGACATTTTATATCTATTCTGATTTAGCGAATAGCTTATGTGTAAATGTCCTCTGGTCAGAGATGCAAGCACCAAGGACTTATTTTTACTATATACTTCGGATTTACTTTTGCGTTTCCATATCATCATTCATATGGTACAATAAAGTGTATCGCTACCAAGTAAAACACGTAAGTTTACACGTTTATCTATCAATTACAACATCAAGGTTTTAACAGTTCAAATGTATAGTGGTGAAATATTAACCTGCCCATTTTGCATACATTATTCGGTGGTTGGTTGTGATATTTTTCGGCGTTAGCTGTCTAAGCTCACTTTTGACCTAGTTTTTCGACCAATGAAATATTGTAAATAAAACTTATTATGCAGCGGGAAAATCAAACAGATTATTTTGATTGGTTATTAGTGGGTCTCGTTAATGATTACCGTAACGATTTTTATATTGTGTGTTAGTATTTACCTGGCACTATTATGTTCGGGCATTTTCGTTTTTAAAAGCGATAATCATTTTCGTTTTTAAAAGCGATAATTGTATTGGAGAAAAAGATATTTACGGTATAAGTAACCAGTTAAGTCAATTGATGGATTAAATACGATTTTATATGGAATATTCATGGGTGTCAGGTAAACACTCGAGTACAATACAAGGTGTAAACCGACAGAGAAGTGAAGATATTTCTGGTTCTTACTGGCTCCTTTCTAGTTCCTTTGATACTGATTGTTAATTTCATGCCAGATATTCAAATCGCCTTGGTGTAGTGGTTATCACACTCACCTCTCAAGCGGTGGACCCGGGTTCAATACTCGGGAGGGACACTTTTTTAAAGTTAATTTACGTAAAAGTTGGTAAATTTTGCTCTTGTAACAAGTTGTTATTATTTTCATTTATTGTATTTTAATGACATTTATTCATCATTAGTACTAACTCTACAAGAGGTATTTTATTGAAACTGAATAAATGTACAGTTAATGTTAGACATTCTTCTTTAATCGACGTATTATTACCATACAAAAATTTTGCACGCTCTTTATTTCTTTCTTTCTTATATATAAAAATCTTTTCCATCAACGCCGTTTATCTTTTTTAAAGATATTTCTTGTTAACTTTATCACCAAAGCGTGAAAGTCGTCATTACCTCAACGGGAAATCCATTACTCATGCAGTATATAGGTGTCTTCTTTCCGCTCGGCAGGTATGAAAGCGGAATGGCTCAGTGGTAAAGTGCAGCATTCAAACGCTAAAGGTATGTGGTTCAAGTCCTGCTAGTGCCATTTTAGTTTTATACTTTTTTAAGTTAAAGCGTTTATTTATATAAATTTTCTCGTTTTTGTTATTTTCCACGTGGAAACCGTTGTTAATTTCTACATGTATGGCAGATGATCATTCAGAAATATGTAGTTTACACAACGTGTATACGTTTTGAAATGGCGGAACAATCAGTTATAGGGCATCTCGGCTCAAAAATCAATAAAGCCAAAAAAAACCCCATAATATTTAAAAAAATACACAAATAAACAATAAACATCTACAATATAAAACGCCACGAAAAATATTATAGGTCCAAGTACGACTCGAACCCGCGTCAAGCGGCAAAAAAATTGTCGTTTGCTATTTTCTGCCTTCCTACCAACTGCGCTATAGACGCATGTGGAAGTGAATGCAGTTTTAAAGATATACATACAAATGCAAAAGACCAGTCCAAAATAGCAAGGATATCCCCGTCTCAAAATAGCACGTTCAACCACTGTGTAATGTATGCATAATGGGCAGGTTAATATTTCACCACTATAATAGTTAGAACAGGTAGATTTTACCACTTAGCTACAAGCTTCAACTATTAAAATTTTTACGCCTAGTTACAGGTAACAGCGGGAAAATGACTAAGATGTTATATCACTTAGCTACAGGTTACAACGGGCAGATTTTAACGCCAGCTACCGGTTACATCGGGTAGATGTTGTCACTTAGCTACCAGTTACAACGGGCAGATTTTACCGCCAAGCTGCTGGTTTCAACAGCCAGATTTTAACGCCTAGCTTCCGGTTACATCGGGAAGATGTTGTCACTTAGCTACCAGTTACAAGGACAGATTTAACGCCTTGCTACTAGTTACAACAGGCAGATTTTAAGGTCTAGCTGCCTGTTACAACGGGAAGATTTTAACGTCTAATACCGGTTACAGCGGGTAGGTGTTATCACTTAGCTACCAGTTACAACGGGCAGATTTTAACGCCTAGCTACCAGTTACAACGGATAGATGTCACTACTAAGCTACCAGTTACAGTTGGCAAATTTTATCGCTTAAATAAGGCTACAGCGGGTAGGTGTTGTCACTTAGCTACCAGTTACAACGGGCAGATTGTAACGCATAGTTAGCGGTTACAATAGACAGATTATAACGCCTTAATACCGGTTACAGCGGGTAGGTGTTATCACTTAGCTACAAGTTACAATGAGAAGATTATAACGCCTAGCCAGCGGTTACAAGAGACAAATTCTAACGCCTATCTACCAGTTACAACGGGCAGATTTTAACGCATAGCTACCAATTTAGATTTTAAAGCGTAGCTTTGTTAGAAATCTTATCTACCAGCTACAACATGTAAGTTTTAACATAGAGCTACTTGTAACAACAGGTAGGTTATAACGCTCAATTATATTGTCTGATCAAGTTTTGTTTCTTTTGGACTGTTCTGTTTGATTTCTCGGAAATTATCGAGTGTAGATTCTCAGTCTTTTACCCCTACAGCGGTCCTTGGTTGCGAAGTGTATATGACAAAATGGGTGACCATTGTGGACGTGTGTACAAGATCATAAAACTAAGATTGTAGACCGATATCTAATCTCCAGCATCTGATTGGCTGAAGTCAAATTGTCATTAATGCCTTAATAGACAAAGATGACTGCCATCTTGTCTTTGTTCAGATTTATGCTCCTATCACCTGAATAACAAACATGTTCATTGAGGAAATATGTCGGTTTCGGAGGATATATCTGGTATGTATATATCTGGTATGTAGGAAATATAGATACTCCAAGTTATCGGAATTGCTTTTTATAAACACTACAAGCGAATCAATGATCTCTAACATATATGCACTTTCGTTTGAACCTTCCAGAAGAACTCGAAAACACAAGAAGATATCCGAAGATTACGTTTGAAATTAAACATTAACAAGTCTGAGATTCGGGAACTTTTTTATTCCAACATAGGATCAAATAACTATGCAAACTTAGGAGGTATTGATAATCAAATTCAGTACTCAGAAGTTCCGGATAGTAAACAAGTACATTATCGTTATGACTACTCCGAGGTTAAAGGAATAAATGGATTACAGAACATCAAGTTTGGTGACAAGGACGTTGTGGAATATAATAATGTCAAAGATGATAACCGAACGCGGGGCACTTTGATGTATTCAAGATGGAAAAGGATAGTGGAACAGCAAAATCAAATATATAATCACCAAGTTTTCAAAAAAGTAATAGATATGGGCGTGTTCTACATATCGGCGATTGGAATAAAGTATAAACTACAACAGAAGACTGCTGAATTTAAGCAAACCATTGACGCGGTAAATATTAATGGATGGTTAGAGAAAAACTCTAGAAACAGAACGTTATTTTGTTGCTTTCAAACAAAAGGTAAAAATCTAACAGTGACTGAAGTGAAAAGCAAGAGTATTTGGGAAATACCTGATGCTAAGGTTGTAATGGCTACACAGTTTAACTGTAATTACATGGACACCATTGAAGATGACCGACCAGTTTATGTTGGTGTTAGTGGCAAAACTGTTTGCAGGGACGTTGAATATGTCAAAGTAGAACCCGAAATATTAAACAAAGCAACGCGTCGCAATGACTCGTTTGCAATATGTGCCAAAGTCGTGTATGGGGACTTTGCCGCATCTCGTCTTGTTGAATGGTTTGAATACAACATTGCGGGTGGAGTGGACATGATATCTCTGTTTACGTACAATGTAACCAAGGATACGATGAAAGTGTTACAGCATTATCAGCAGACAGGGCTACTGCACATGCAGGAGTTCGACTTTCCGCTTAAACGTAAGTAGTCAAAACGTTTATAGAAACACCTGACCAGATGTTAAAACATAACGGTCAGTCACTTAGGGAGTATTAACCACTCTTACTATATAAATAAGTAAAAAGGGAAAGCCTCCGAACACGACAAATATGAAAATATTGCAGGCTCGGTTTGATTGAGCCTGTTCATGGGCAGTAATGGAAATGCATATTACTGCCCACACCGCCTAGCGCCGGGTTGAGCGAAACTCAATATTTACACCAATAAACGGTACAATTTTGATCCATCCCAATGGTATGCATATGGCGGTGAACATTGAACCTTCAATTCGATATTTTCATATTAATACCATTCCGTGTTCAGCGGCGTAGGGTCCCCAGATAAAATAATGGGTTTGCCCTAAACGAGAGCGTCATTACCCCCTACAACTAAGCGCCAAACACCCTCCAGTGCATGAAAGCCAGTACGATTTTGTTAATGTGTCATCATTATTTAAATTACACGGATTAATGCATACTGTCACACACAGCAGAAACCCGATTCATAATGCAGAAACTGAAACTATTTTACTTGCAGTGCGCTATCCTCGTTATCTTGGCCAGAAGTACGTAATGTCTTACATAGACGAGCAGGTGGCCGTTTACGACTGTGTGCAGAGATCTCGACACTTTGCCTACATCGCTGTTATAGATGTAGACGAGTTCATAATGTCAAACTCCGGATCAAAGTTGGACTTCAAATCCATGATGGTATTTTTACAACCGCTATTAATGCCTGTCGATATAAATGCCAGTCCCAATTTTTGCCATCAGCAGTCTATGCCATATATGCAGGCTCATATCCGTTCCAACCAACATATCGTCCATCGCGCAAAAACTCAATAACTATTGTGCCTTTAGGTAACACCTATATATTTCTTGCTCTAAGTGGACGATCTTCACCATCCCAATATTTATTTGATCTCTACTAGTCCATATCCATGCCAGCCACAATACATGGGATCCACAGTCAATGCCATCAATGTCAGCAAACATTGAAAAAGTCGCAATATGTATGTAAGCAATCCAAAATCTGAAACATTTAATACTAGACCGTGTCTATGTCAATCACTATAAAAACCATCTAGGCCTGCCACTATTCAAGATAATAATAAAATCCATCTATGCAAGAAAATTTAAGTTACCGTCTATGCAAGCCTTTATCATTGCCAGCTAACATTTATTACAGAGAATATTCCTGCCAGGCACAATATATTCTCCCATCCCGCGAAACCTATGCCAGATACAGACAAGAATCTATGCATTCGACAATCGATGCAAGAAAGTATAAATTTCAAATGTATGTCACCCATGTCAGCAAAAATTATGCCTGCCAAAATTTTCGAGGAGAACCCAGAAGTGGTCTTTAAAGGCAGGTGGTCTTTGTTTACAGGTGTATTTGTTCTTTAAATAAGTCATTGGGACAAATAAAGTGTGGTCTTTGTACACAGGTGGTCTTTGTTTACAGGAGGTCTTTAGCACAGGTTTGACTGTATTTGCTTTAATATCTAAAGGAAAGCTACAATCTTAGCTTTCTATGACAGCAAATATGCAAGTTAGACACAATAAATGCCATCAACAATTTATGCAAAAAACAGATCGGTCAGTCATAATCTATGACATCATTGTCAGCAAATATAAATGTCAGACAAACTTTTTGCACGCCAATATATATTACGGTAAATATTCCTTCCACCCACGAAAATCCAAAACCTTATGACAGCAAAAATCCCTGCCATCCATAATCTACGAATCTTGTTTGAGAGCAAATTTTACTGTAAGCCACACTCTATAATATTTATAGTGGCAACTATCCATGCCAAAAATATTTAACTTCATCCACACTTATAATTTAACGATCATAATAGACCTAATCTATTCAATCACAAAAGAAGACCTTTACAATAAATGCCAGTAAATATTCGTTGGAGCAAATTTCTAAGCTTTCTATGTCAGCAAACATATGGCCATGTCAACCAAAACCTGTGCCTTATATGCACTTTAATTTCAGACACCATCTATGCAAGTCAATATTACCAGCCTATATCTCCATGCCAGCTATCAAATTTTCCATGTTAAACATACCCTCAGTTTTTTTATGCCAGCAAATATTAATTCTTGACAATCAGTGCCTTTCATATTTATCCCATCGACTTCTATCTATAATCGTATCAGCCACATTTTATGTTATCTATGTAATTTCCTTGTGAAAGACAATCTATGCCATCGGCTACAATCTGAAAGTGTAAATGCCATGCAGAATTCTTTTAATCCATAATGTATGCCGTTAAATACCAATTTAAGCCTGATTCTATGCAATTTAAATTTATGCCTCTTAATTTTACATATCAGCCGCATTAAATGCCATATTTTCCACCAAATATCGATTGCCCAAGGTTAAAAAACTGAGCATGGAAACCAGTTTAAAATCTCAAGCATCTGATTGTCTAAAATTTGAGATTGGTTTCCATGCTCAGCTTTATAACCTTCAGCCCATGTCAATCCATACCATCGATGCCACTAAATATCTTCGACAGCATCGATCTATGCCATTCACAATCAATATCTATTCTTCCAGACAAGCGCTTTGCTATTCTCTGTCATTGCAATCTTTGGAATAAGAATGAAAACGGCATTTTTATTGTAATTTTAGAAAACTTTCATCAAAGATGCACCGGAAGCTGCAGGTTTCACACTTATGACCAAACTCTTCGTGCTGGACTGGAACACCACGCATCCCCAGGCAGAATTCACTATTGGACAATACACTCTCAGTACGAAGCCCATGCTGGACCGGCCTAAGAATATTATCCTGTCAAACAGGGTTGAACTTCAGTCTATATGGACCCACGGATTTCGAGCCAAACTGAACTATACAAGGTGAGACGCAGTTTAAAATGTCTAATTCAATATTAGTACACTGAACCAAAATGAAAACTCGGACATTTTTTGTTCAAAACATTCTGTGATGCTATATTTTATGCTTTGTGGCATTTGCACATATCTGGACATTTAATAAAACGAAAATATATTGTTATTTTTTTCACGAAATTCAATGTTGTCTCCTCTTTCCTGTGAATTGAGTTTCCCGTATAATTTTGTCAAGTTTTCATTGTGGCATAGTATATATGATTTTAAGACGGATTATATCTTCGGTGTGCGCGAAAAAATGCGATCATTTTTCTCTGTGTAAAATCGTTATGTTAACAATCTCTTGACAATTGCAGTACACAAGATTATATTATATTATTATGTTGACGTGTGATAATCCAAATCCAACACTAAAACTTGATTTAGAGTTTGATTTTGATTTCACAAACTCATCTCACTGATGACACTGAAATCAGTGTCCAAGCGTGTAATGCCTGGGCTGAAGGTTATAAAGCTGAGGTTGGAAACAAGTCTCAAATCTCAAGCATCTGATAGGCCGAAATGGCGACTGGTCGCCATTTCAGCCAATCAGATGCTTGAGATTTGAGACTGGTTTCCATGCTCAGCTTTATAATCTTCAGCCCTGTTTTTAATCAATTTTCCACATAAAGACACAGGTTTATGACAAAAAACAGGCTGAAATCTATAAAGAAAACGGGGTAGGTGGCCTAAGTGCTGCAGTCGTAAAATGTCTGCCTTATGTCCTTAATCATTGTATGTTCAAGTCTAGAATCCCTTACATTTCTGGAAGATATTTATCTGGCTTGTGAAAGATCGGTGGTTCCATTGCCGCCTGCTTGGGCATGAAATAGTCCTGAAACAACTGGGGATTCATCAACCATTTTAAAGGTATTGCTAAAAGCTTCCAGAAAAGCTGGAAGTCCAAGCCTAAATATGAATTGGGATTTTAAACAGCAATACCATCATCACCTAATGCAAAACATGTCGGTTACATATGCTTGTGTTTTATATTTGAAAAAAATGCATATCATGAATAACCATGCCCAGTCTTCCCAAACAACCAAAATGTAGAGAGAAAGAGGATGGAAATTGAAATACAACAACACAAACAAAGAAAAAGGGAAACTTAAGTTACCCCCTTAGCTCCAAACACTCATTAATGTGATTTCAGGATAACGACCAGCAAGGCGATATTGTATCACTTCCGGCGCTGCAGACCTCATTGGATCCAATCTCATACGTGCCACCAGAACAGAAATCGCTACCGTGATCTCACAATGAAAAAAACACTCACAACCATCGGGAAAAACATTAAGAAAACAAGGAAACTGCTACTTAACTTTTGAAAATGTAAAATCTTAATTTGTGTTTGAAAACCTTAATGATCATTATATATTCTTCCTCGATATATTAGATTGTTTTCTACATATTGTGTTTTTAGTTTGTTTTATATATCCTTTTCAAATATGAACAGATGAAAAATAGAATAAAGTATTGCACTTTATTCTTAGTTACTATTCGGTTCGCTTAATTCAGAATTGCAACCTCCGCTAAGTGATTTGCTTCGTTTCGCTTCACAAAGTTCTGACACTGTAAGGAAAAGTAACCGCTGCGGGGAGTTTGACAGACCTACATCTACATGATGCTTAAGCTGTTCCGAGACTTTTCCAGACTAATAGGTTCCCGACTGTCTAGAGCTCTGAAATTTCAGCCATAAGCTCACCTCAAAGATCTCTAAAAACCACGAAATTTCACAAATATTGGATTATGCCAAATACACGTTCACTAGGGAACCTGCATTTTTGCACTTAGTCATTTTATGTTATGTCGTATATTTTTTTTACAACTGTATTCATAGGTTCCCGACGGTCTAGAGCTCTGAATTTTTGGCCATAATCTCATCTCAAAGATCTCTTAGAACCATGACAGATATTGGATTATAGCAAATACACGTTTATTCGTGAGGCTGAAAATAACGTTTATTTTCGCTCCGTAGGGCCGAATAAAAACCATCGGTTATAAGCTCCATTTAGTTGCAGTGGCTCGAAGGAAATACTGTTTGAGATCGCCGACCATTAGAGGCACACTGCAATACAGGGGCTCTTAAATGTGTACTGGATGTACGAGCACAAGCAAACGTCTGCATTGCGTTTTCGCAATTGGTCATTTTTCGCTATGTAGCGTAATGTTTTACACCCGGACTAATAGGTTCCCGACGTTCAAGAGCTCTGAAATTTCGGCCCTAAGTTCACGTTCAAAGATATTGAATTTTTCCAAATACACGTTAATTAGGGAACCGGCGTTTGGCAATTGGTCATTACAGGCAATTTCTAAAAGAGTTTTGCACCCGGACTAATGGCTTCCCGACGGTCAAGAGCTCTGAACTTTCGGCCATAAGCTCAGCTCAAATATCTCTAAAAACCGTGAAAATTTCAAAGATATTCGATAATTCCAAATACACATTCATTAGGGAAGTTGCCTTTCGAAATACATGTATTCATTTTAGGCTAAAAGTGTTTTGCGCCCGGACTAATACGTTCCCACTGTCAAGAGCTCTGAAATTTTGGCTATAAGCTCACCTCAAATATCTCTAAAAACCGTGAAAATATAAACGATATTGGTTTATTCAAAATACACTGTCATTAGGGCATCTGCCTTTCGAACTTAGTCATTTTAGGCCATTTTCAAAAAAAGTTTTGCGCCCGGAATAATAGGTTCCCGACGGTCTAGAGCTCTGAAATTTCGGCTATAAGCTCACCTCAAATATCTTTTAATACCGTGAAATATCAAAGATATTTTATTATTCCAAATACACGTTTATCAGGGAAACTGCGTTTCGCACTTTAGGATATTTTTAATAGTTTTTTGAACCCGGTCTAGTAAGTTTCTAACGGTCAAGGGCTCCGAAATTTCGGCCATAAGTTCATGTCAGAAATCTTTAAAAACCTTGAAATTTTCAAAGATATTGGATAATTCCAAATATACGTTCATATGCTCACACGTTCATTAGGGATAATGTAGTCATTTTCGGCTAGTTACTAGTCAGATCTGGGTTCAATTAATTTAAAAAGTAATTAGTTAATTACAATTAAATCAGAAAAGCTTTAATTAAATTACAATTATAATTATCTGCTTTTCCCGTAACTAATTAATTAATTACAATTATTTTAAGGAAAATAATTAATTATTTTTTTTTGAATTATTTATAATTATTTTCAATATATTCACAAACAGAACCATGTTGAAAACAGATTTCTGATGCAGATCTATAAGTCCTTATTGCATTTCAAAAACATAATGCTTCAAAGTTACTGTCAGTCAGTAAACAACATTCAGGCTTAAACACTTTCCCATCTATTGAAAAGAACCGTTCAACCGGGGCATATGATGCAGGTAGAGCTAGGTAGATTTCAGCCATCTTTGACGACCTTTGTAGACTCTCAGCATGTACAGTTCAATATTGGAGAGGGCTTACACACCCGTCAAACGGCGGAGCCAGGAGCGGACGGCGCATCCAGGCGCAGACACGGTAATTTTTTTCATACTTGACAACGGTGTAAGAAATTATCATTTTTGCAAGTTTTGATTAACTCTTGGTAAAAGATATCGGCTGATTTCAAAAGCCAAGTGAATTCTGCAGGAATAATAAACATTTTATCGCGATTTAAATACGGAAGTGTGTGGTGAAATCTTAAAGTTCTGCGTTTTATATAAAAATGCTCCATATATCTGAAAATCTGCACAAATTTGTAAGCACTATTGGAAAAATTGATCATTCCCCTGACAAAATGTGTAATATAAGCAAACACTGGCTTTTAACAAATTCGTGAGGGCTTAGTGAATAGACCTGGGGTATAGAAATGGGCGGGTCCATGGAGCAGAAAGCGATTTTAATGGAATTGTAATTGGACCCAGGTCTGACCACAGTATAGTGTTTGGCCCCCGAACTTATGGCGTCCCGACGGCCAATTGCTCTGACATTTCGGCAAAATCTCACTTCAAATATCTCTAAAACCGTGAAAATTTCACGTTTATTGGATAGTTCCAAATACACGTTCATGAGTTATAATGTAATTATTTTAGGCTATTTTAACAGTGTTTGGCAGCATGACGTATGACTTCCCGGCGGTCAAGAGCTCTGAAATTTCTGCCATATGCTCACCTCAAATATGTCTAAAAACCGTGAAAATTTAAAAGATATTGGATGATTAGGAATACATCTTCATTAGGGAACCTGCCTTTCGAACTTAGTCATTTAAGGCTTTTTTTAATTGTGTTTTTTAATACCTTCCGGACGGTCTAGAGCTCTGAAATTTCGGCCATAAGCTCACCTCAAATATCTCTAAACACCATGAAAATTTCAAAGATATTGGGTAATTGCAAATACCCGTTTACTCGTGTATGCTCATAAATTTCCTGGGCCGGGAAAGCAGCAATACACTGGCTGAAAAATTTGCAGATTTTTTCTTGGATAAAATTGACAAGATTCGTGAGTCACTTAAAGACTATGAAAGTTATGTTCCTGAAATTCGGGACACTCAACACTTAGAATTTTTTCAAGATTTAAGTGCTGAACAAGTTAAAAAACTAATACTTGAGCTTCAAACCAAATCTTGTGAACTTGACAAACTGCCAACAAAAATATTGAAAATGCATCTGAATGAGATGTTGCCTTCAATAACCAACCTGGTGAACCTTTCTCTGCGACAAGGGATTTTTCCATCAAGATGGAAACATGCATTAGTAAGACCTCTATTGAAAAAGGCAGGGCTAGAACTAGTGTTTTCCAACTATCGCCCTGTGAGTAATCTACCATTCCTATCAAAACTCATAGAGAAGGCAGTTCTTTTTAGATTAAATGAACATGTCAGTGTAAATCACCTTCTTCCCAAGAACCAGTCGGCGTACAGGCGCTATCACTCCTGTGAAACTGCTCTGCTGAGATTAGTGAGTGACTTGTTGGACGGCATGGAAAATCAAGAAGTCAGTGCTCTTATTGCGCTGGACTTAAGTGCCGCTTTTGACACCGTAGACCATGACATTCTGGTGAAAGTGTTACAGTCTCAGTATGGACTTTGTGGTACAACCATAAATTGGATCGACTCTTATCTTAGGCCACGGAGTTGTAGTGTAAGTGTGTAGTCGGCTATCTCAACTCCGCGCCCTCTTCAATGTAGTGTCCCCCAGGGTAGCTGTCTGGGGCCTTGGCTTTATCTGACCTATGCAGGCACTTTATTTGACGTAATTCCCCAATCAATTTCAGTGTACGGCTTTGCTGATGATCACATTGCTAACAAAAAGTTTCAACCGACATCAACAGAAAATGAGAAACAAGCCATTCGCGAACTGGAAAGTTGTGCATCAAACATTGATGATTGGATGAAGCAGAATAAACTTAAAATGAATTCTTCGAAAACCGAGTTTATTCCATTTGGTAGTAGACAGCAACTTGAAAAATGTTCTGTTGCAGATATAAACATCGCTGGAGACAATATTAAGTCTGTAAACTGCATCAGGTATCTAGGGGCATTCTTGGATGAAAACCTCACCTTTAAAGATCACATCAAGCGCAAATGTCCGACTGCAATGGCTCATTATCTTCGTATCAAAAACATCAGAAAGTACCTTACTAAAGATGCTACTGAAATTCTTGTACTGTCACTAGTTATTTCCCATCTGGATTATTGTAATGCAATTCTGTTTGGTATTCCAAAATGTGATATTCAAAAGATGCAGAGGATACAGAATATGTGTGCAAAACTTGTCTTAAAACTTGGCAAGTATGATAGTTCAAAACAAGCATTGTTTCAACTTCATTGGCTCCCAATCAAAGCCAGAATTGAATTTAAGATTTTAACTGTCATGTTCAATTGTTCAAAGGGAAAAGCCCCAGCTTATTTAACTGAACTATTATTCGAACAGGTACCAAGACGCAGGTTAAGATCATCAGATTATGTAACAGGCTGTTATAATGTACCATTCAACAAACGCAAAACATTTGGTGACAGGAGTTTTAAGACAGTGGGTCCAAAATTATGGAATAAATTACCCATACAATTGAGAAATTGTGCTTCTGTAGACACCTTCAAGAAAAATCTTAAAACACTGTTCTTCAGAAATTTTGAATCTTGGTTTTAAGTGACTCGTGTGCTGAGGTGCTGAATATGAAAAACATATGTAAAACTGTGTTACTGTAAAACGTTGTATATTTTTCATTTCTTAATATTTATCTTATGTACAACGCCAGTGAATATCATGTGTAAAACTAGGCGTTTAATCAAATTAAACAGTTTCAGTTTCAGTTTTTTTCGTGCCTCACTTGCCCTGTGAAATTCTCATTTAAAAATAACGGATGTAAGCTCCATTCAATAGCATTGGTTAAACCAAAATTGGTTTCAGCTAGCCCGCCATCAGTGGCACACGACCCGCGGGTGTTTTCGACCCAATGCAATTAAATAGCGCTTGCGTTTGGTGCGGTAGTACGAGCATCGGCAAGCGAGTGTATAACGTTTTCACTTAGCCATTTTACCCGGATTCATAGTTTGCCGACAGTCTAGAGCCTTGCAATTTCGGCCATAAGTTCATCTCCAATATCTCTATAAACCATGACAATTTCAAAGACATTAGATCATTGAAAGTACACGTTAGTGGACATTCGGTTTTCGCACTTAGACATTTTACGCTATAAAATAGTGTTTTATACCCGGATTCATATTTTCCCGACGGTCTAGAGCTCTGAAATGTCGGCCATAAGCTCACCTTAAATATCTCTTATAAAAGTGGAAATTTCATAGATATTGGATTATTAGAAATACACGTTCATTGGGAACCTCCGTTTTTTTCCCAATTAGCAATTTTACGCTATAAAATAGTGTTTTATACAGGGATTCATAGTTTGCCAACAGTCTAGAGCTCTGAAATTTCGGACATAAGCTCATCTGAAATATCTCTAAAAACCGTGTAAATTTCAAAGATATTAGATTATTAGAAATACACGTTCATTAGGAAACCTGCATATCGAACTTAATCATTTTAGGCTTTGTTTTATTCACCCTGACTAATACCTAACGGACGGTCTTGAGCTCTGAAATTTCGGAAAAAAGCTCACCTCAGATATCTCTTTAAACCATGTACATTTCAAATATATTGGATTATTGCAAATACACGCTTACTCGTGTATGCCCATAAATTCGTGCCTCACTTGCCCTGTGAAATGCCCATTGAAAACCGACGGATGTGAGGTCCATTCAAATGCATAGGCTCAAACCAAAACTGGTTTCAGGTAGCCCACCATCAGTGGCACACGACCCGCGGGTGTTTTCAGCCCAATGCATTAAATGGAGCTTGCGTTTGGGTTGGAATTACGAGCACCAGCAAGCGAGTGTATAACGTTTTCGCACTTAGTCATTTTAAGCTATAAAATAGAGTTTTATACCCGGATTTTTGGCTTCCCGATGGTCTAGAGCTCTAAAATTTCGTCCATAAGCTCACCTCAGATATCTCTAAACCGTTTAAATTTTAAAAGATATTTGACTATTAGAAATACACGTTCATAAGGGAACATTTGTTGTTTCGCACTTAGCATTTTACGCTATAAAATAGTGTTTTATACCCGGATTCATAGTTTGTCGACAGTCTAGAGCTCTGAAATTTCGGCCATATCTCTAAAAACCGTGAACATTTCAAAGACATTGGATCATTAGAAATACTCGTTCATTCGGGAACCTGCCTTTCGAACTTAGTCATTTTAGGCTTTGTTTTATTGTGTTTTTCATCCGGCCAAATACCTTCCGGAAGGTCTAGAACTCTGAAATTTCGGCCATAAGCTCACCTCAAATATCTCTAAAACCATGAAAATTTCAAAGATATTGGATTATTGCAAATAGCCGTTCACTTGTGCTTGTTCATAAATTCGTGCCTTAATTGCCCTGTGAAATGCCCATCGAAAACCTACGGATGTAAGATCCATTCAATAGCATTGGCTCAAACCAAAATTGGTTTCAGGTAGCCCACCATCAGTGGCACACGATCCGCGGGTGTTTTCGGCCCAATGCAATTAAATGGCGCATGCGTTTGGGGTTGAATTACGAGCACCAGCAAGCGAGTGTATAACGTTTTCGCACTTAGTGATTTTACGCTTAAAATAGAGTTTTATACCCGGATTCATAGCTTCCCGATGGTGTAGAGCATTGAAATTACGGCTATAAGCTCACCTCAAATATCTCTAAAAACTGTGAAAATTTCAAAGATATTGGACAATTGCAAGAACACGTTCATTCGGGGTCCTGCGGTTTTTCGCACTTAGCCATTTTACGCTATAAAATAGTGTTTTATATCCGGATTCATAGTTTGCCGACAGTCTAGAAATTTCGGCAAAAAGCTAATCTCAAATATCTCTAAAAACCGTGAAAATTTCAAAGATATTGGATTATTAGAAATACACGTTCATTAGGGAACCTCAGTTATTTCGCATTGAGCCATTTCACGCTATAAAATAGTGTTTTATATCCGGATTCATAGTTTGCCAACAGTCTAGAGCTCAGAAATTTCGGCCAAAAGCCCATCTCAAATATCTCTTAAAACCATGAAAATTTCAAAGATATTGGATTATCAGAAATTCACGTTCATTAGGGAACTTGCCTTTCGACATAAGACATTTAAGGCTTTGCTTTGTTGTCTTTTTCACCCGGACTAATACCTTCCGGACTGTCCAAAGCTCTGAAATTTCGGCCATAAGCTCACCGCAAATATCTCTAAAAACCACGAAGATTTCACAGATATTAGATTACTGCAAATACCCGTTTACTCGTGTATGGTCATAATTCGTGCCTCACTTGCCCTGTGAAGTGCCCATTGAAAACCGACGGATGTCAACTCTATTCAATAGCATTGGCTAAAACCAAAACTGGTTTCAGGTAGCCCACCATCAGTGGCACACAACCCGCGGGTGTTTTCGGTCCAATGCAATTAAATGGCGCTTGCAATTGGGGTGGAATTACGAGCACCAGCAAGCGAGTGTATAACGTTTTCGCACTTAGTCATTTTACGCTAAAAATAGAGTTATATACCAGGATTCGTAGCTTCCAGACGTTCTAGACTATAAAGTTTTGGCCATAAGCTCACCTCAGATATATCTAAAAGCATGAAATTTCAAAAAATTGGATTATTGCAAGTACTCGTTCATTGTGGGACCTGCGGTTTTTCGCACTAAGACATTTTATGTTATTTGTTCAATCCCGTAGGAGTGTAGGACAACTTTCACTAGGTAAGGAAAATTTATTGACAAACTCTTGTTTGATTGAAAATCGGTATTTATTTAAAAAATACCATAAAAGGATAAATTAACAAACATTATCTTTTTCTAACTGGGAGGCAAAAAACGCCGCCCAGGAATATATGTCAGAAGAAAGCAGAATACAGAAATATGAAATGAACGGAAAGCAAATAATAATGGGAACCAATCAGAGTGGAGGAGGAAAGGGAGGAGGCGGTTGAAGAGAAAGTTAATCGTGGCTTCTTGGTTAACAAAACTTGAAAAAGAATGGCGTTGGATTGATGCAATTGGTTGAATAGAATCATGTAGTTAGCATTTCGATTCTGATTGGTTCCCACATTAACATAATGCATATCAACAATGTACATGGTAATATATAGATGAAAGATAGAAAGATTTAAAAATACATAAATTATATTATAATCATAAAATAATTGACAAACTCTTGTTTGATTGAAAATGGGTATTTTTTTTAAAAATACCATAAAGGGATAAATTAAAAACACATTATTTTTTTTATCTGGGCGGCAAAAAACGCCACAAGGGAAAACCGCCCAGATGAAAGGTGTGACGTATGAAACAGGATTGAACAAATATGAAGAAAGAAATTATATTTACTCTCAAAATAAGTGTGACACTGAAAAGAAATCAAAAGAGAAATGCAAAAGCATACACAATCGAAGTGTCTTCTTGACATTTGGAAGAACCTGGTGGCCCTAGAATGAGGAAATCATCAAGGATGTGTGTTATGTGGGATATTCCCCTTTTGTTTGTTGCTATCCACTGAAGTGCTGTGCTGAATTTTTCAAATATGGCACAAGAACTTGAAGCCCCCATAAGGAGACAGGTGTCAAATAAAATTTGTCCTGAAAATGTATACCCAGGAGGTCATGGTCTGAGGGGTGAATTGGTATTGTTGTCAATGTCCGTTTTGGCCATAACACTGCCTTGACCTAATGTTAAAAGAATCCGTACCGCATCGTCAATGTAGCATAATATACCTTAGAGTGTTCGGGATCGATGAAATCGTTGACAGATGGGCGTTCTGGATAACTGAGGTGATGGATTAACCGGAATTGATTGGCTGTTTTCTTTGGCACCAGACCAATTGGACTTATCTAAAGATTTGGTAGGGGTCTAGAGGTAAAAGGTCCTTTAATGCGACCTGCTTTTACTTCAGATTGAATTTTATTTAGTGCAATATCGGGATGTTAATAGCAATACTGTAAATTTTTTGCCATGGAAGGTGGTCTTGGGCCAAAATAACCTAACCTGAAACCTGACTGGAAACCCGATATGAGAAAATTAGCTTGGGGAAATCCTGAGAGGTAGGCACGAAGCATTATTAGTTTTATGGGTGTGGCTGGTTTATTTCTTGTTTATACGTGGTGTTGTACCGGCTGGTGGTGAAGTTCTGGATGAGGCGGAAGGTGCAGATTGTGACTGAGTAGCATGTTCTTTGCTGTGGAAGGAACACTAGGGGGCGGAATGGGCACCTCGACAGTATCCACAGACGTGTGGATGAGGGCACTGCTGGTTGTGACACCGTGTCTTTCTGTTATACGCCTTTCCAATAATTCGGTGAATTTTTCGGTTACCTCCCCTATTCAGTCACGTGACTACTATACAGGAAAAATTATTGCTCGCTGTATTAATGTAATAGGGAACATGTACCTACAACTTTCGTTTTTCATCATGAAATTTCTTTTTTAAAATATATTTTCTCGTTTATCGTTGAATTAGTAATAATACATCAGTGTAATGAAAATTTTTTATCAAGAATAGTTTATAAAACAACAAATCTAATTTGACTAAAAGTGTAAAGTCATTATTCCTCGCGCCAAGGTTTACTTTAAACGACGTAAACTAACAGCCTGTGTTCTATCCACGGATAAATTGAGTGTCGTTTCCGGCTTAGCGTGTCTTATCAACTACTGACATGCCGGCTGCGATTGATTTTGAAAGCGGCATGTCATAAAAATGCCAAATTGTCGCGCACAAGGGGTCCCCTGTCAATTACTAAGAAGAAGATATCACTGACCAATAGAGATCGGTTTACTTTTTTATGTACCTCCACCTCCCAATTAATAAGTATATCGAAATCCTTAATTACTTAATCGGGTAGCAAAAGTATTTGATATAGCAGTTATATGAATTATTAATCCTTAATACGACAAGTAGAACCATAAGACATCAATTAGAACTCATCTTAGCAGAACATTTTATAAATATTCAATCAAGCGATTGAGCGTTTACGCCAAAATGACAGAATTTCAAACCTTAGCAGTCTTAATGTTAAAATAAATGTTCCCATCATTATTTGAAGCCGGCATCTCCATCTTTATTAGAAGCCAGCATCAGAATCCTTGAATTTTATTCTATGAATGATACGAACAATCAGATAACCTTATTGATCCTTCTTAATTTCAAGACAAAATCAATCGTACCGTATTTTTGCTTGTGAAGTATACGTGACGTTTTCAAAAATTCAAAATTATTTTTCGTTGAACATTAACGGTACGATGAATTCAAGTAATAGATGAGTACAAGTATAACGTACAGATACTGTAACCGAATGTTGACATGTCACGATTTCCGGAGTATAGTACATTATCAGTCTTAGCAATTTGCGAATTTCATACCAGTTAAATATAATTTTAAGTATAAAATACATAAAGATGAAAATGCTGTATAGAAATTCGTAACATTAATACTAACGTTTATCCGAATCGCGTTTCATACTGCCCACTATCAACAAGAATGGTACATGTTCTTACAATATTAAAAATGCAAATATCTAACAAATAGTGAAAATAAAAATGTCTGACTAGAATAACAGACCAGTAACTTATTTTCGACCGGCGGCGACGATTACACACCTGACATTAAATGGATTATGTTAGGCCTTATGTGCTTAAGCCATAGTCCGATAGTTCAGCTTTCCTGTGAAGCCTCGTTTTGGGTTGATATCTGGTCACGGGAAGTAACTCGTACAGGACTGCGAAACTGTTTATTGGAAAGGCGTATAGACCCAGCAATTGTTGTCTAGAAATCTCCTTTACTGTAGTGAGAGCTCTTACGGTTGTGTTTGTTGGTTGATGAGCGAAAGGCCGAAAGGACTGGGTTGTAGGCTGTGTTGTTGACGTCATCCAGAATTCTATGTGAATCCTGTCCCAAGGGATAATCATGGATTCACGCAGCATCCTGAATCGGGTGTCGTAGAATGCCCAGGCGGCACGACGTTGGGCCAAGTCTCGGACTATCTCCCCATATTTCATCAATTGGGTTGTTTGAAGGGTATGTTTTGGGCTGTTGATGGTCACAAATCTGAGAAAAGCAGTTGTCCACTGCTCAATGTGTTCGATTTTTCTGTTTTTTTAATTGGGGGACAATGCTAATATTTGAATGGCTATCCATTTGTAGAGAGAACTGATGATGATGTTGTGAAAAGTTATTGGTAGCTGATGGAAGCAGTGATGCAAAATCTACATACTTATTGCAACAAATTTTCTTGTGCAATTTGGAAGGAATCTGAGTATGTATGGGTGTTGAAATAGGTTCAAGATAAACCATGCTATTACCTTTCATGATTTGTCTTGAGTGCTCTTGAGCTATCTGGATAACTGCATACTTCTCTTCTAAGTCGGAATCCGAATTTGAGGAAGAAGCGCTTATCTCAGAATCTTCCATTGAAGTGTTCTGGTGACATTGATTGTGTGCCTGCGGAAAAGACTGCATTTCACTCCGGATAACATTATTTACACTCCGGATAACATTATTTACACGCCGGATAACATTATTAATACGCCGGATAACATTATTTTCACTCCCAGTACTACCAATAGCGTTATTTGCACTCCCAATACCGTTATTGCCACTCCCAATACAATTATTTTCACTCCGGATAACATTATTTACACTCCGGATAACATTATTTACACGCCGGATAACATTATATACACGCCGGATAACATTATTCTCACTCCCTATACTGCCAATAGTGTTATTTGCACTCCCAATACCGTTATTGCCACTCCCAATGCAATTATTTTCACTCCGGATAACATTATTTACACTCCGGATAACATTATTTACACTCCGGATAACATTATTTACCCGCCGGATATCATTATTTACACGCCGGATAACATTATTTTCACTCCCTATACTGCCAATAGCGTTATTTGCACTCCCAATACCGTTATTGCCACTCCCAATACAATTATTTTCAGTCCGGATAACATTATTTACACTCCGGATAACATTATTTACACGCCGGATAACATTATTTACACGCCTGATTACATTATTTTCACTCCCTATACTGCCAATAGCGTTATTTGCACTCCAAATACCGTTATTGCCACTCCAAATACAATTATTTTCACTCCGTATAACATTATTTACATTCCGGATAACATTATTTACACGCCGGATAACATTATTTACACGACGGATAACATTATTTTCAATCCCTTTACTGCCAATAGCGTTATTTGCACTCCCAATACCGTGATTGCTACTCCCAATACAATTATTTTCACTCCGGATAACATTATTTACACTCCGGATAACATTATTTACACGCCGGATAACATTATTTACACGCCGGATAACATTATTTTCACATCCTATACAGCCAAAAGCGTTATCTGCACTCCCAATACCGTTATTGCCACTCCCAATACAATTATTTTCACTCCGGATAACATTATGTACACTCCGGATAACATTATTTGCACGCCGGATAACATTATTTACACGCCGGATAACATTATTTTCACTATCTATACTGCCAATAGCGTTATTTGCACTCCCAATACCGTTATTGCCACTCCCAATACAATTATTTTCACTCAGGATAAGATTATTTACACTCCGGATAACATTATTTACACGCCGGATAACATTATTTACACGACGGATAACATTATTTTCACTCCCTACACTGCCAATAGCGTTAATTGCACTCCCAATACCGTTATTGCCACACCCATTACATTTATTTTCACTCCGGATAACATTATTTACACTCCGGATAACGTTATTTACACGCCGGATAACATTATTTACACGCCGGAAAACATTATTTTCACTCCCTATACCTCCAATATTGTTATTTGCACTCCCAATACCGTTATTGCCACTCCCAATACAATTATTTTCACTCCGGATAACATTATTTACACTCCGGATAACATTATTTACACGCCGGATAACATTATTTACACTCCGGATAACATTATTTTCACGCCGGATACAATTATTTTCACTCCCTATACTGCCAGTAGCGTTATTTGCACTCCCAATACTGTTATTGCCACTCCGAATACAATTATTTACACTCCGGATAACATTGTTTACACTCCGGATAATGTTATTTACACGCCGGATAGAATTATTTTCACTCCCAATACAGCCAATAGCGTTATTTGCACTCCCAATACCGTTATTGCCACTCCCAATACAATTATTTTCACTCCGGATAACATTATTTACACTCCGGATAACATTATTTACACGCCGAATAACATTATTTACAAGCCAGATAACATTATTTTCACTCCCTATACTGCCAATAGCGCTATTTGCACTCCCAATACCGTTATTGCCACTCCCAATACAATTATTTTCATTGCGGATAACATTATTTACACTCTGGATAACATTATTTACACGCCGGATAACATTATTTACACTCCGGATAACATTATTTTCATTCCCTATACTGCCAATAGCGTTATTTGCACTCCCAATACCGTTATTACCACTCCCAAATACAATTTCTTTCACTCCGAATAACATTATTTACACTCCGGATAACATTATTTACAGGCCGGATAACATTATTTACACGCCGGATAACATTATTTTCAATCCCTTTACTGCCAATAGCGTTATTTGCACTCCCAATACCGTTATTGCCCCTCCCAATACAATTATTTTCACTCCGGATAAGATTATTTACACTCCGGATAACATTATTTACACGCCGGATACAATTATTTTCACTCCCTGTACTGCAAGTAGCGT
This sequence comes from Corbicula japonica, assembly GCA_038501625.1. Taxonomy (NCBI): domain Eukaryota; kingdom Metazoa; phylum Mollusca; class Bivalvia; order Venerida; family Cyrenidae; genus Corbicula; species Corbicula japonica. The sequence continues at coordinate 118,986 of JAZAYU010000622.1, forward strand.
TATTTGCACTCCCAATACTGTTATTGCCACTCCGAATACAATTATTTTCACTCCGGATAACATTGTTTACAATCCGGATAATGTTATTTACACGCCGGATAGCATTATTTTCACTCCCTATACAGCCAATAGCGTTATTTGCACTCCCAATACCGTTATTGCCACTCCCAATACAATGTTTTTCATTCTGGATAACATTATTTACACTCCGGATAACATTATTTACACGCCGGATAACATTATTTACACGCCGGATAACATTATTGTCTCTCCATATACTGCAAATAGCGTTATTTGCACTCCCAATACCGTTATTGCCACTCTCAATACAATTATTTTCACTCCGGATAACATTATTTACACTCCGGATAACATTTTTTACACGCCGGATAACATTATTTACACGCCGGATAACATTATTTTCACTCCCTATACTGCCAATAGCGTTATTTGCACTCCCAATACCGTTATTGCCGCTCCCAATACAATTATTTTCACTGCGGATAACATTATTTACACTCTGGATAACATTATTTACACGCCGGATATTATTATTTACACGCCGGATAACATTATTTACACGCCGGATAACATTATTTTCACTCCCTATACTGCTAATAGCGTTATTTGCACTCCCAATACCGTTATTGCCACTCCCAAATACAATTACTTAAACTCCGAATAACATTATTTACACTCCGGATAACATTATTGACACGCCGGATAACATTATTTACACGCCGGATAACATTATTTTCACTCCCTTTACTGCTAATAGCGTTATTTGCACTCCCAATACCGTTATTGCCACTCCCAATACAATTATTTTCACTCCGGATAACATTATTTACACTCCGGATAACATTATTTACACGCCGGATAACATTATTTACACGCCGGATAACATTATTTCCACTCCCTATACTGCCAATAGCGTTATTTGCATTCCCAATACCGTTAATGACACTCCCAATACAATTATTTTCACTCCGGATAACATTATTTACACTCCGGATAACATTATTTACACGCCGGATAACATTATTTACACGCCGGATAACATTATTTTCACTCCCTATACTGCCAATAGCGTTATTTGCACTCCCAATACCGTTATTGCCACTCCCAATAGAATTATACTCACTCCGGATAACATTATTTACACGCCGGATAACATTATTTACACGCCGGATAACATTATTTACACGCCGGATAACATTATTTTCACTCCCTATACTGCCAATAGCGTTATTTGCACTCCCAATACCGTTATTGCCACTCCCAATACAATTATTTTCACTCCGGATAACATTATTTACACTCTGGATAACATTATTTACACGCCGGATAACATTATTTATACGCCGGATAACATTATTTTCACTCCCTATACTGCCAATAGCGATATTTGCATTCCCAATACCGTTATTGCCACTCCCAATACAATTATTTTCACTCCGGATAACAATATTGACACTCCGGATAACATTATTTACACGCCGGATAACATTATTTTCACTCCCTATACTGCCAATAGTGTTATTTGCAATCCCAATACCGTTATTGTCACTCCCATTACAATTATTTTCACTCCGGATAACATTATTTACACTCCGTATAACATTATTTACACGCCGGATAACATTATTTTCACGCCGGATAACATTATTTTCACTCCCTATACTGCCAATAGCGTTATTTGCACTCCCAATACCGTTATTGCCACTCCCAATACAATTATATTCACTCCGGATAACATTATTTACACTCCGGATAACATTATTTACACGCCGAATAACATTATTTTCACTTCCTATACTGCCAATAGCGTTACTTGCACTCCCAATACCGTTATTCCCACTCCCAATACAATTATTTTCACTCCGGATAACATTATTTACACGTCGGATAACATTATTTACACGCCGGATAACATTATTTTCACTCCCTATACTGCCAATGGCGTTATTTGCACTCCCAATACCGTTATTGCCACTACCAATACAATTATTTTCACTCCGGATAACATTATTTACACTCCGGATAACATTAGTTTCACTCCCTATACTGCCAATAGCGTTATTTGCACTCCCAATACCGTTATTGCCACTCCCAATACAATTATTTTCACTCCGGATAACATTATTTACACTCCGGATAACATTATTTACACTCCGGATAACATTATTTACACTCCGGATAACATTATTTACACGCCGGATAACATTATTTACACGCAGGAGAACATTATTTTCACACCCTATACTGCCAATAGCGTTATTTGCACTCCCAATACCGTTTTTGCCACTCCCAATACAATTATTTTAACTCCGGATAACATTATTTACACTCCGGATAACATTATTTACAGGCCTTATAACATTATTTACACGCCGGATAACATTATTTTCACTCCCAATACTGCCAATAGCGTAATTTGCACTCCCAATACCGTTATTGCCACTCCCAATACAATTCTTTTCAGTCCGGATAACATTATTTACACTCCGGGTAACATTATTTACACGCCGGATAACATTATTTACTCGCCAGATATTATAATTTTCACTCCCTATACTGCCAATAGCGTTATTTGCATTGCCAATACCGTTATTGCCACTCCCAATAGAATTATTCTCACTCCGGATAACATTATTTACACTCCGGATAACATTATTTACACGCCGGATAACATTTTTTTCACTCTCTATACTGCCAATAGCGTTATTTGCACTCCCAATACCGTTTTTGCCACTCCCAATACAATTATTTTCACTCCGAGTAACATTATTTACACTCCGGATAACATTATTTACACGCCGGATAACATTATTTACACGCTGGATAACATTATTTTCACTCCCTCTACTGCCAATAGCGTTTTTTGCTGTCCCAAAACCGTTATTGCCACTCCCAATACAATTATTTTCACTCCGGATAACATTATTTACACTCCGGATAACATTATTTACACGCCGGATAACATTATTTACACGCCGGATAACATTTTTTTCACTCCCTATACTGCTAATAGCGTTATTTGCACTCCCAATACCGTTATTGCCACTCCAAATACATTTTATTTCACACCGGATAACATTATTTACACTCCGGATAACATTATTTACACGCCGGATAACATTATTTACACTCCGGATAACATTATTTTCACTCCCTATACTGCCACTAGCGTTATTTGCACTCCCAATACCGTTATTGCCACCCCAAATACAAATTATTTCACACCGGATAACATTATTTACACTCCGGATAACATTATTCACACGCCGGATAACATTCTTTACACTCCGGATAACATTATTTTCACTCCCTATACTGCCAATAGCGTTATTTGCACTCCCAATACCGTTTTTGCCACACCCAATACACTTATTTTAACTCCGGATAACATTATTTACACTCCGGATAACATTATTTACACGCCGGATAACATTATTTACACGCCGGATAACATTTTTTTCACTCTCTATACTGCCAATAGCGTTATTTGCACTCCCAATACCGTTTTTGCCACTCCCAATACAATTATTTTCACTCCGGATAACATTGTTTACACTCCGGATAATGTTATTTACACGCCGGATAGCATTATTTACACGCCGGATAACATTATTTACACGCTGGATAACATTATTTTCACTCCCTCTACTGCCAATAGCGTTTTTTGCTGTCCCAAAACCGTTATTGCCACTCCCAAAACAATTATTTTCACTCCGGATAACATTATTTACACTCCGGATAACATTATTTACACGCCGGATAACATTATTTACACGCCGGATAACATTTTTTTCACTCCCTACACTGCCAATAGCGTTATTTGCACTCCCAATACCGTTTTTGCCACTCCCAATACAATTATTTTCACTCCGGATAACATTATTTACACTCCGGATAACATTATTTACACGCCGGATAACATTATTTACACGCTGGATAACATTATTTTCACTCCCTCTACTGCCAATAGCGTTTTTTGCTGTCCCAAAACCGTTATTGCCACTCCCAATACAATTTATTTCACACCGGATAACATTATTTACACTCCGGATAACATTATTTACACGCCGGATAACATTATCTACACTCCGGATAACATTATTTTCACTCCCTATACTGCCAATAGCGTTATTTGCACTCCCAATACCGTTATTTCCACTCCCAATACATTTATTTTCACTCCGGATAACATTATTTACACTCCGGATAACATTATTTGCACGCCGGATAACATCATTTACACGCCGGATAACAGTTTTTTCACTCCCTGTACTGCCGATAGCGTTATTTGAACTCCCAATACCGTTATTGCCACTCCCAATACAATTTATTTCACACCGGATAACATTATTTACACTCCGGATAACATTATTTACACGCCGGATAACATTATTTACACTCCGGATAACATTATTTTCACTCCCTATACTGCCAATAGCGCTATTTGCACTCCCAATACCGTTATTGCCACTCCAAATACAATTTATTTCACACCGGATAACATTATTTACACTCCGAATAACATTATTTACACGCCGGATAACATTATTTACACTCCGGATAACATTATTTTCACTCCCTATACTGCCAATAGCGTTAGTTGCACTCCCAATACCGTTATTGCCACTCCCAATACATATATTTTCACTCCGGATAACATTATTTACACTCCGGATAACATTATTTACACGCCGGATAACATTATTTACAAGCCGGATAACATTATTTTCACTCCCAATACTGCCAATAGCGTTATTTGCACTCCCAATACCGTTATTGCCACTCCCAATACAATTATTTTTACTCCGGATAAGATTATTTACACTTGGGATAACATTATTTACACGCCGGATAACATTATTTACACGCCGGATAACATTATTTACACTCCGGATAACATTATTTTCACTCCCTATACTGCCAATAGCGTTATTTGCACTGCCAATACCGTTATTGCCACTCCCAATAGAATTATACTCACTCCGGATAACATTATTTACACGCCGGATAACATTATTTACACGCCGGATAACATTATTTACACGCCGGATAACATTATTTTCACTCCCTATACTGCCAATAGCGTTATTTGCACTACCAATACCGTTATTTCCACTCCCAATACAATTATTTTCACTCCGGATAACATTATTTACACTCCGGATAACATTATTTACACGCCGGATAACATTATTTATACGCCGGATAACATTATTTTCACTCCCTATACTGCCAATATTGTTATTTGCACTCCCAATACCGTTATTGCCACTCACAATACAATTATTTTCACTCCGGATAACATTCTTTATACTCCGGATAACATTATTTACACGCCGGATAATATTATTTACACGCCGGATAACATTATTTTCACTCGCTGTACTGCCAATAGCGTTACTTGCACTCCCAATACCGTTATTGCCACTCCCAATACAATTATGTTCACTCCGGATAACATTATTTACACTCCGGATAACATTATTTACACGGCGGATAACATTATTTACATGCCGGATATAATTAGTTTCACCCCCTATACTGCCGAAAGCGTTATTTGCACTCCCAATACCGTTATTGCCACTCCCAATTCAATTATTTTCACTCCGGATAACATTATTTACACTCCGGATAACATTATTTACACGCCGGATAACATCACATTTACACGCCGGATAACATTATTTTCACTCTCTATACTGCCAATAGCGTTATTTGCACTCCCAATACCGTTATTGCCACTCCCAATACAATTATTTTCAGTCCGGATAACATTATTTGCACTCCGGATAACATTATTTACACGCCGGATAACATTATTTACACGCCGGATACAATTATTTTCACTCCCTATACTGCCAATAGCGTTATTTGCACTCCCAATACCGTTATTGCCACTCCCAATACATTTATTTTCACTCCGGATAACATTATTTACACTCCGGATAACATTATTTACACGCCGGATAACATTATTTACACGCCGGATAACATTATTTTCACTCCCTATACTGCCAATAGCGTTATTTGCACTCCCAATACCGTTATTGCCACTCCCAATACAATTATTTTCACTCCGGATAAGATTATTTACACTTCGGATAACATTATTTACACGCCGGATAACATTATTTTCACTCCCTATACTGCCAATAGTGATATTTGCATTCCCAATACCGTTATTGCCACTCCCAATACAATTATTTTCACTCCGGATAACAATATTGACACTCCGGATAACATTATTTACACGCCGGATAACATTATTTTCACTCCCTATACTGCCAATAGTGTTATTTGCAATCCCAATACCGTTATTGTCACTCCCATTACAATTATTTTCACTCCGGATAACATTATTTACACTCCGTATAACATTATTTACACGCCGGATAACATTATTTTCACGCCGGATAACATTATTTTCACTCCCTATACTGCCAATAGCGTTATTTGCACTCCCAATACCGTTATTGCCACTCCCAATACAATTATATTCACTCCGGATAACATTATTTACACTCCGGATAACATTATTTACACGCCGAATAACATTATTTTCACTTCCTATACTGCCAATAGCGTTACTTGCACTCCCAATACCGTTATTCCCACTCCCAATACAATTATTTTCACTCCGGATAACATTATTTACACGTCGGATAACATTATTTACACGCCGGATAACATTATTTTCACTCTCTATACTGCCAATAGCGTTATTTGCACTCCCAATACCGTTATTGCCACTCCCAATACAATTATTTTCAGTCCGGATAACATTATTTGCACTCCGGATAACATTATTTACACGCCGGATAACATTATTTACACGCCGGATACAATTATTTTCACTCCCTATACTGCCAATAGCGTTATTTGCACTCCCAATACCGTTATTGCAACTCCCAATACATTTATTTTCACTCCGGATAACATTATTTACACTCCGGATAACATTATTTACACGCCGGATAACATTATTTACACGCCGGATAACATTATTTTCACTCCCTATACTGCCAATAGCGTTATTTGCACTCCCAATACCGTTATTGCCACTCCCAATACAATTATTTTCACTCCGGATAAGATTATTTACACTTCGGATAACATTATTTACACGCCGGATAACATTATTTTCACTCCCTATACTGCCAATAGCGATATTTGCATTCCCAATACCGCTATTGCCACTCCCAATACAATTATTTTCACTCCGGATAACAATATTGACACTCCGGATAACATCATTTACACGCCGGATAACATTATTTTCACTCCCTATACTGCCAATAGTGTTATTTGCAATCCCAATACCGTTATTGTCACTCCCATTACAATTATTTTCACTCCGGATAACATTATTTACACTCCGTATAACATTATTTACACGCCGGATAACATTATTTTCACGCCGGATAACATTATTTTCACTCCCTATACTGCCAATAGCGTTATTTGCACTCCCAATACCGTTATTGCCACTCCCAATACAATTATATTCACTCCGGATAACATTATTTACACTCCGGATAACATTATTTACACGCCGAATAACATTATTTTCACTTCCTATACTGCCAATAGCGTTACTTGCACTCCCAATACCGTTATTCCCAATCCCAATACAATTATTTTCACTCCGGATAACATTATTTACACGTCGGATAACATTATTTACACGCCGGATAACATTTTTTTCACTCCCTATACTGCCAATGGCGTTATTTGCACTCCCAATACCGTTATTGCCACTACCAATACAATTATTTTCACTCCGGATAACATTATTTACACTCCGGATAACATTATTTACACGCAGGAGAACATTATTTTCACACCCTATACTGCCAATAGCGTTATTTGCACTCCCAATACCGTTTTTGCCACTCCCAATACAATTATTTTAAGTCCGGATAACATTATTTACACTCCGGATAACATTATTTACAGGCCTTATAACATTATTTACACGCCGGATAGCATTATTTTCACTCCCTATACTGCCAATAGCGTAATTTGCACTCCCAATACCGTTATTGCCACTCCCAATACAATTCTTTTCAGTCCGGATAACATTATTTACACTCCGGGTAACATTATTTACACACCGGATAACATTATTTACTCGCCAGATATTATAATTTTCACTCCCTATACTGCCAATAGCGTTATTTGCATTGCCAATACCGTTATTGCCACTCCCAATAGAATTATTCTCACTCCGGATAACATTATTTACACTCCGGATAACATTATTTACACGCCGGATAACATTTTTTTCACTCCCTATCCGGATAACATTATTTACACTCCGGATAACATTATTTACACGCAGGATAACATTATTTACACTCCGGATAACATTATTTACACTCCGGATAACATTATTTACACTCCGGATAACATTATTTTCACTCCCTATACTGCCACTAGCGTTATTTGCACTCCCAATACCGTTATTGCCACTCCAAATACAATTTATTTCACACCGGATAACATTATTTACACTCCGGATAACATTATTCACACGCCGGATAACATTCTTTACACTCCGGATAACATTATTTTCACTCCCTATACTGCCAATAGCGTTATTTGCACTCCCAATACCGTTTTTGCCACTCCCAATACAATTATTTTAACTCCGGATAACATTATTTACACTCCGGATAACATTATTTACACGCCGGATAACATTATTTACACGCCGGATAACATTTTTTTCACTCTCTATACTGCCAATAGCGTTATTTGCACTCCCAATACCGTTTTTGCCACTCCCAATACAATTATTTTCACTCCGGATAACATTGTTTACACTCCGGATAATGTTATTTACACGCCGGATAGCATTATTTACACGCCGGATAACATTATTTACACGCTGGATAACATTATTTTCACTCCCTCTACTGCCAATAGCGTTTTTTGCTGTCCCAAAACCGTTATTGCCACTCCCAAAACAATTATTTTCACTCCGGATAACATTATTTACACTCCGGATAACATTCTTTATACGCCGGATAACATTATTTACACGCCGGATAACATTTTTTTCACTCCCTATACTGCCAATAGCGTTATTTGCACTCCCAATACCGTTTTTGCCACTCCCAATACAATTATTTTCACTCCGGATAACATTATTTACACTCCGGATAACATTATTTACACGCCGGATAACATTATTTACACGCTGGATAACATTATTTTCACTCCCTCTACTGCGAATAGCGTTTTCTGCTGTCCCAAAACCGTTATTGCCACTCCCAATACAATTATTTTCACTCCGGATAACATTATTTACACTCCGGATAACATTTGTTACACGCCGGATAACATTATTTACACGCCGGATAACATTTTTTTCACTACCTATACTGCCAATAGCGTTATTTGCACTCCCAATACCGTTATTGCCACTCCCAATACAATTTATTTCACACCGGATAACATTATTTACACTCCGGATAACATTATTTACACGCCGGATAACATTATCTACACTCCGGATAACATTATTTTCACTCCCTATACTGCCAATAGCGTTATTTGCACTCCCAATACCGTTATTGCCACTCCCAATACATTTATTTTCACCCCGGATAACATTATTTACACTCCGGATAACATTATTTGCACGCCGGATAACATTATTTACACGCCGGATAACAGTTTTTTCACTCCCTGTACTGCCGATAGCGTTATTTGAACTCCCAATACCGTTATTGCCACTCCCAATACAATTTATTTCACACCGGATAACATTATTTACACTCCGGATAACATTATTTACACGCCGGATAACATTATTTACACTCCGGATAACATTATTTTCACTCCCTATTCTGCCAATAGCGTTATTTGCACTCCCAATACCGTTATTGCCACTCCAAATACAATTTATTTCACAGGGGATAACATTATTTACACTCCGGATAACATTATTTACACGCCGGATAACATTATTTACACTCCGGATAACATTATTTTCACTCCCTATACTGCCAATAGCGTTAGTTGCACTCCCAATACCGTTATTGCCACTCCCAATACATATATTTTCACTCCGGATAACATTATTTACACTCCGGATAACATTATTTACACGCCGGATAACATTATTTACAAGCCGGATAACATTATTTTCACTCCCAATACTGCCAATAGCGTTATTTGCACTCCCAATACCGTTATTGCCACTCCCAATACAATTATTTTCACTCAGGATAAGATTATTTACACTTCGGATAACATTATTTACACGCCGGATAACATTATTTTCACTCCCTATACTTCCAATAGCGTTATTGCATTCCCAATACCGTTATTGCCACTCCCAATACAATTATTTTCACTCCGGATCACCATATTGACACTCCGGATAACATTATTTACACGCCGGATAACTATTTTTTCTCTCCCTATACTGCCAATAGCGTTATTGGCACTTCGAATTCCGTTATTGTCACTCCCAATACAATTTTTTTTTCTCCGGATAACATTATTTACACTCCGGATAACATTATTTACACTCCGGATAACATTATTTTCACGCCGGATAACATTATTTTCACTTCCTATACTGCCAATAGCGTTACTTGCACTCCCAATACCGTTATTGCCACTCCCAATACAATTATTTTCACTCCGGATAACATTATTTACAGGTCGGATAACATTATTTTCACGCCGGATAACATTATTTTCACTTCCTATACTGCCAATAGCGTTATTTGCACTCCCAATACCGTTATTGCCACTACCAATACAATTATTTTCACTCCGGATAACATTATTTACACTCCGGATAACATTATTTTCACTCCCTATACTGCCTATAGCGTTATTTGCACTCCCAATACCCTTATTGCCACTCCCAATACAATTTATTTCACACCGGATAACATTATATACACTCCGGATAACATTATTTACACTCCGGATAACATTATTTACACTCCGGATAACATTATTTTCACTCCCTATACTGCCAATAGCGTTATTTGCACTCCCAATACCGTTATTGCCACTCCCAATACAATTTATTTCACACCGGATAACATTATTTACACTCCAGATAACATTATTTACACGCCGGATAACATTATTTACACTCCGGATAACATTATTTTCACTCCCTATACTGTCAATAGCGTTATTTGCACTCCCAATACCGTTATTGCCACTCCCAATATATTTATTTTCACTCCGGATAACATTATTTACATTCCTGATAACATTATTTACACGACGGATAACATTATTTACACGCCGGATAACATTATTTTCACTCCCAATGCTGCCAATAGCGTTATTTGCACTCCCAATACCGTTATTGCCACTCCCAATACAAATATTTTCACTCCGGATAAGATTATTTACACTTCGGATAACATTATTTACACGCCGGATAACATTATTTTCAATCTCTATACTGCCAATAGCGTTATTTGCATTCCCAATACCGTTATTGCCACTCCCAATACAATTATTTTCACTCCGGATCACAATATTGACACTCCGGATAACATTATTTACACGCCGGATAACATTATTTACTCTCCCTATACTGCCAATAGCGTTATTTGCACTCCCAATTCCGTTATTGTCACTCCCAATACAATTATTTTCACTCCGGATAACATTATTTACACTCCGGATAACATTATTTACACGCCGGATAACATTATTTTCACGCCGGATAACATTATTTTCACACCCTATACTGCCAATAGCGTTATTTGCACTCCCAATACCGTTATTGCCACTCCCAATACAATTATTTTCACTCCGGATAACATTATTTACACTCCGGATAACATTATTTACACGCCGGATAACATTATTTTCACTTCCTATACTGCCAATAGCGTTACTTGCACTCCCAATACCGTTATTGCCACTCCCAATACAATTATTTTCACTCCGGATAACATTATTTACACGTCGGATAACATTATTTTCACGCCGGATAACATTATTTTCACTCCCTATACTGCCAATAGCGTTATTTGCACTCCCAATACCGTTATTGCCACTACCAATACAATTATTTTCACTCCGGATAACATTATTTACACTCCGGATAACATTATTTTCACTCCCTATACTGCCTATAGCGTTATTTGCACTCCCAATACCGTTATTGCCACTCCCAATACAATTTATTTCACACCGGATAACATTATTTACACTCCGGATAACATTATTTACACGCCGGATAACATTATTTACACTCCGAATAACATTATTTTCACTCCCTATACTGCCAATAGCGTTATTTGCACTCCCAATACCGTTATTGCCACTCCCAATACAATTTATTTCACACCGGATAACATTATTTACACTCCAGATAACATTATTTACACGCCGGATAACATTATTTACACTCCGGATAACATTATTTTCACTCCCTATACTGTCAATCGCCTTATTTGCACTCCCAATACCGTTATTGCCACTCCCAATACATTTATTTTCACTCCGGATAACATTATTTACATTCCGGATAACATTATTTACACGCCGGATAACATTATTTACACGCCGGATAACATTATTTTCACTCCTAATGCTGCCAATATCGTTATTTGCACTCCCAATACCGTTATTGCCACTCCCAATACAATTATTTTCATACCGGATAAGATTATTTACACTTCGGATAACATTATTTACACGCCGGATAACATTATTTTCAATCCCTATACTGCCAATAGCGTTATTTGCATTCCCAATACCGTTATTGCCACTCCCAATACAATTATTTTCACTCCGGATCACAATATTGACACTCCGGATAACATTATTTACACGCCGGATAACATTATTTACTCTCCCTATACTGCCAATAGCGTTATTTGCACTCCCAATTCCGTTATTGTCACTCCCAATACAATTATTTTCACTCCGGATAACATTTTTTACACTCCGGATAACATTATTTACACGCCGGATAACATTATTTTCACGCCGGATAACATTATTTTCACTCCCTATACTGCCAATAGCGTTATTTGCACTCCCAATACCGTTATTGCCACTCCCAATACAATTATTTTCACTCCGGATCACATTATTTACACTCCGGATAACATTATTTACACGCCGGATAACATTATTTTCACTTCCTATACTGCCAATAGCGTTACTTGCACTCCCAATACCGTTATTGCCACTCCCAATACAATTATTTTCACTCCGGATAACATTATTTACACGTCGGATAACATTATTTACACGCCGGATAACATTATTTTCACTCCCTATACTGCCAATAGCGTTATTTGCACTCCCAATACCGTTATTGCCTCTACCAATACAATTATTTTCACTCCGGATAACATTATTTACATTCCGGATAACATAAGTTTCACTCCCTATACTGCCAATAGCGTTATTTGCACTCCCAATACCGTTATTGCCACTCCCAATACAATTATTTTCACTCCGGATAACATTATTTACACTCCGGATAACATTATTTACACTCCGGAAAACATTATTTACACTCCGGATAACATTATTTACACGTCGGATAACATTATTTACACGCAGGAGAACATTATTTTCACACCCTATACTGCCAATAGCGTTATTTGCACCCCCAATACCGTTTTTGCCACTCCCAATACAATTATTTTAACTCCGGATTACATTATTTACACTCCGGATAACATTATTTACAGGCCAGATAACATTATTTACACGCCGGATAACATTATTTTCACTCCCTCTACTGCCAATAGCGTTATTTGCACTCCCAATACCGTTATTGCCACTCCCAATACAATTCTTTTCAGTCCGGATAACATTATTTACACTCCGGGTAACATTATTTACACGCCGGATAACATTATTTACTCGCCAGATAACATTATTTTCACTCCCTATACTGCCAATAGCGTTATTTGCATTGCCAATACCGTTATTGCCACTCCCAACAGAATTATTCTCACTCCGGATAAAATTATTTACACTCCGGATAACATTATTTACACGCCGGATAACATTATTTACACGCCGGATAACATTTTTTCACTCCCTCACTGCCAATAGCGTTTTTTGCTGTCCCAATACCGTTATTGCCACTCCCAATACAATTATTTACACTCCGGATAACATTATTTACACTCCGGATAACATTATTTACACGCCGGATAACATTATCTACACGCCGGATAACATTATTTTCACTGCCTGTACTGCCAATAGCGTTATTTGCACTCCCAATACCGTTTTTGCCACTCCCAATACAATTATTTTCACTGCGGATAACATTATTTACACTCCGGATAACATTATTTACACGCCGGATAACATTATTTACACGCCGGATAACATTATTTTCACTCCCTATACTGCCAATAGCGTTATTTGCACTCCCAATACCGTTATTGCCACTTCCAATACAATTATTTTCACTCCGCATAACATTATTAACACTCCGGATAACATTATTTACACGCCGGATAACATTATTTACACTCCGGATAACATTATTTTCACTCCCTATACTGCCAATAGCGTTATTTGCACTCCCAATACCGTTATTGCCACTCCCAATACAATCATTTTCACTCCGGATAACATTATTTACACTCCGGATAACATTATTAACACGCCGGATAACATTATTTACACGCCGGATAACATTATTTTCACTCCGGATAACATTATTTACACGCCGGATAACATTATTTACACGCCGCATAACATTATTTACACTCCGGATAACATTATTTTCACTCCCTATACTGCCAATAGCGGTATTTGCACTCCCAATACCGTTATTTCCACTCCCAATACAATTATTTTCACTCCGGTTAACATTATTAACACTCCGGATAACATTATTTACACGCCGGATAACATTTTTTAGAAGCCGGATAACATTATTTTCACTCCCTATACTGCCAATAGCGTTATGTGCACTCCCAATACCGTTATTTCCATTCTCAATACAATTATTTTCACTCCGGATAACATTATTTGCACTCCGGATAACATTATTTACACGCTGGATAACATTATTTTTACTCCCTTTACTGCCAATAGCGTTATTTGCACTCCCAATACCGTTATTGCCACTCCAAATAAAATTATTTTCACTCCGGATAACATTATTTACACTCCGGATAACATTATTTACACGCCGGATAACATTATTTACACGCCGGATAACATTCTTTTCACTCCTATACTGCCAATAGCGTTATTTGCACTTCCAATACCGTTATTGCCACTCCCAATACAATTATTTTCACTCCGGATAACATTATTTACACTACGGATAACATTATTTGCACGCCGGATAACATTATTTACATGCCGGATAACAGTTTTTTCACTCCCTGTACTGCCGATAGCGTTATTTGCACTCCCAATACCGTTATTGCCACTCCCAATACAATTTATTTCACACCGGATAACATTATTTACACTCCGGATAACATTATTTACACGCCGGATAACATTATTTTCACTCCGGATAACATTATTTTCACTCCCTATACTGCCAATAGCGTTATTTGCACTCCCAATACCGTTATTGCCACTCCCAATACAATTAATTTCACTCCGGATAACATTATTTACACTCCAGATAACATTAATTACACGCCGGATAACATTATTTGCACTCCCAATACCGTTATTTTCACTCCCTATACTGCCAATAGCGTTATTTGCACTTCCAATACCGTTATTGCCACTTCCAATACAATTATTTTCACTCCGGATAACATTATTAACACTCCGAATAACATTTTTTGCACCCCGGATAACACTATTTACACGCCGGATAACATTATTTTCACTCCCTATACTGCCAATAGCGTTATTTGCACTCCCAATACCGTTATTGCCACTCCCAATTCAATTATTTTCAGTCCGGATAACATTATTTATTCTCCGGATAACATTATTTACACGCCGGATAACATTATTTACACTCCGGATAACATTATTTACATACCGGATAACATTATTTTCATTCCCAATACTGCCAATAGCGTTATTTGCACTCCCAATACCGTTATTGCCACTCCCAATACAATTATTTTCACTCCGGATAACATTATTTACGCTCCGGATAACATTATTTACACGCCGGATAACATTATTTAGAGGGGTTAGTGCCAGAACCTGCTATCTAACACAATTTACGTTTTTCACTTTTTGTATTTTTTGATAATATATTTCCTGATGCACATTTTGCTCCAATCCCCATCATTATAGATCATTTCTTTCAAAAGATATTCAATAGAGATCAAATCAACTATGAATGAAGAGTGGTTGACATTTTCTGCCAGAACCAGCTTTTTCCACATAGCCTTCATAAAATTATGTTATACCTTGTTTTGATTGAACCAAAACATTCTATAAATTAATAGACTTTTTTGGCAGATATGATTTTATTATGAACAAAGTAAAAAGAAGTGCCAGAACATTCCATATAAAGATAGCTGGTTTTGGAAGTGCAATTTTGTGAATAAGTTTTAAAAATCCTTAGTGCCAGAACATGCTATTTGAAGATAGAATTTAATTTTTTTGCTACATGATAATATTTTATCTGCCATATCATGCTATGTCATGATAAACCTTTCTGGCAGATAACATGTCTGTAGAATATCGCTCATTCTGGTATCAAAAGCAGTCATATGAAGAAAGCTTATTTTGGCAGTGTCAACTGGTATCATTGTTTTTATTATTTGGTGTTGAAAACAGGCTATCAAGTTTCTAACATGTAGGATTATGTTGATTTTTTGCTGGAATGTGATTTATTAAAAGTGCACATTCTTTGTGGATTATTGTTTGAAAGAATACCAGTTGCTGTTCTTTACTTATTTTCCCTTATTATTTGAACTAACTTTTATTTGAAATCTAGTCTTATATTTAAAAGATATAGTTTAATATTAAATCACATTGAATATTATGTTAAAAGTGTCGAAAATATTAAAAGCACAAGTATTGGTACAAATAATAATGATGGCAACACAGATAATAATTCAATGAGTAATAATGACAGCAAAGGTAAAGTTGATGATTTGACAGTGCGCAATGATACCTATGCACAATTACTTTGAAATGAACAAACAGAATCCAAAAATGGACAGACAAGCAGTGACAAAATTTAATCTAATTAAAGAGAGTCTGCCAGATTTGCTAATATGAAGAAATATATTTAACAATAATAACAACCTCTAATATACCAACATAACACCTGCAATGTGTAACATAGTGAACACAGGACGCCGTTGCTTATTACATTCTGTTAATACGATACCATCCATCAGGATCATAGACTACACAATTTTGCTATGGAAGTAGAATCAATGTAATCGGAAGAAAATTATGCAAATTGGACACCTTATTACTAATGGTAAGAAGACGAAAACAGTTATCCGACTTAATAGACCTTAAACAATACCACAGAACAAAACATAAACCAGGGCAAAAACTAGGGTTCTCACTTTCGTTAATTGTTTGTGGAGTCTAATTTGAAACTAATATTTTTTAAACATGTTCACTTGTTATTTCTACTTTTTTGCTATATGGCCTGTGGAGGCTGTGTCTATCAGATGTCGCCATTCCTGATATGCATGCATATATTTTACATTCTTCTTGGGAAAAAATGAAATACGTAGATGAGATATTTAAAAAAGAACCAGCTTAATGCTGTTTCAAATGTGAGCAGGGCTTTTCATCAGAAAATTGGGAAGAGGTCCTGGCCTTTCCAACTGGGAAATGTATGCGCAATAATTGTTTTTTTTGGGAAAACAAAATTAATTGAAAGATGGGTTCTTGTTTATAAAAAAAAATTATAATAGGTATTTTTACCTTAAATCTTATTTTGTAAGCACTATATTGTTCAGACTTCAACTTTTGATCACCCCTTAGAGGATTTTTAACTGTTTTTGGACATCTTTCCTAGCATTTTAGGAAGAGTCTCTGCCACAGTTGGGAAAAAAACTTTATTTCTGGATTTGGAAGAGGCCTTTTATAGGCTTCTGTTACATGTTTGTAAGGAAGAAAAGCCGGGTGAGACGATAAAAGTGTGAAATTAAAGATTATGGGATTTACAGAACAGCAGGCCAACACTGTAGAGTCCTTGCTGTGAAAACAGATACATTGTAAGTCAATTTTTGATGAAAAGAAAACAAATTAATAGAATTATGCAAAAATTAAGTTCATCCACTTTTTTGTTAACTGTTTGTAGTGTCCTATCTTAAATTGTGTAACACATCCCATTTTCTTCTCTACATTTTATACGCCCGTCGAAGATGGGTTTTATTATGGGAACAACCGTGGCGGGCAGGCATCCGGGCGGCATCCACAGCAATGCTTGCTCAATAACTCTTACACTGGTTGATCGATCTTCATGAAATTTTGAGATAACGTTTATGGGCATAATAACTCGACAAAGTCCGATAATTAGCCAGATCGCTTCATCCACTTCATAGTTATGGCCCTTTATTGGTACAAAAAATACCAAATTCATCGACGTGCGTATTTTGTTGCACTTCGGCACTATTGTTTAGCTGTGTGCGGAGGTTATGTTTTCTTAGTGTTGCTATTCCTGAAGCATGTTTCATTATTTTTTCATAAATAATACAAGCCATCTAGCAAAAGTTAAAGAAAACATCTCCCAGAACCAGATATTTAGATTCCAACAGATATTCAGATTTTGGCTATAGATAAAGAATGCTTTGCATTAGATATTCACTGTGAATAATGAACAAGTTTGTATATTTATTGTTGAAAACAATATGCATCATAAAAGTAGATTTAATTGTGTTACCAATAAAACAAATTTACCTATTTTACAATAATTTCATTGTTTTGTGTTACAAATGTAAATAATTTGACGGTGAAATTTGATATTTTAACAAACATACAAACACTAACTGCCTAACATACATTTTTTGTTTTCCTGAAGATATTATAGTGCAGATTTGTAAAGTCAAATCAGGTCATCTTATTTAAGACGTTTTTGGACTTGTAAAACATACAGGTAGATAAATTACTCATTCGGCCATAATTACCTATCTCTATAATATAGAGATGGAGGCATCCGGGCGGCATCCACAGCAATGCTTGCTCAATAACTCTTACACTGGTTGATCGATCTTCATGAAATTTTGAGATAACGTTTATGGGCATAATAACTCGACAAAGTCCGATAACTAGCCAGATCGCTTCAGCCACTTCATAGTTATGGCCCTTTATTGGTACAAAAATAGCAAATTCATCGATGTGCGTATTTTGTTGCACTTCGGCACTATTGTTTAGCTGTGTGCGGAGGTTATGTTTTCTTAGTGTTGCTATTTCTGAAGCATGTTTCATAATGTTTTAATAAATAATACAAGCCATCTAGCAAAAGTTAAAGAAAACATCTCCCAGAACCAGATATTTAGATTCCAACAGATATTCAGATTTTGGCTATAGATAAAGAGTGCTTTGCATTAGATATTCACTGTGAATAATGAACAAGTTTGTATATTTATTTTTGAAAACAATATGCATCATAAAAGTAGATTGAATTGTGTTACCAATAAAACAAATTTACCTATTTTACAATGATTTCATTGTTTTGTGTTACAAATGTAAATAATTTGACGGTGAAATTTGATATTTTAACAAACATACAAACACTAACTGCCTAACATACATTTTTTGTTTTCCTGAAAATATTATTGTGCAGATTTGTAAAGTCAAATCAGGACATCTTATTTTAGACGTTTTTGGACTTGTAAAACATACAGGTAGATAAATTACTCATTCGGCCGTAATTACCTATCTCTATAATATAGAGATGGAGTTATTCCTCAAGAATTCCATGAATTCTACAAGCAATAGTAAAGAAGACCAGCTAACAGAACCAGACGTGATTGCAGAATCCAACAGTGATTCAGATTTCGACTAAAGATGCATGTTGCTTAGCTTGACTGATTCTGTCTATGACCATCACAACATCTAAACATAATTTTCATGTGTAAAAACAAACTGTTTACAATTGTGTTGCTTAGAATCATTATTTAACTTTTTGTACACAGTAATTTCATTGTTTTGGGTTACAAATGTAATGAACGGACTGTGAAATATTAATTTTTAATTAATGTGCAAACACTTATAGCAAAGCAACACACAATTTGTGTTTTCCAGAAGAAATAATTGTAATGTGTATTGAAGTCAATTGAGGACATCTAATTTTAGACCTTTTTAGACTTGAAAAATACTCATGTTAATAAATAACTCCTTATGCCATAACCATCTATTTCTCAATATCATGTTCTTGTTTGCCTTTAAAAGCATATTGATCAAAACTTTGTCAGTGCCAGAAAGTACCATCGTTTTATAGAATGTTTTTGACAGTCACAAAAACTGCAATATGTTTTGTTTTTACAAGCTATCAGTTTATAGCTTGTTCTGGCACAGTAATGCTAACACAAATTCAAAGGATTTTTGAATGCCAAAACAGGCTATATCTTCATAGAATGTTTTGGCACAGACTGGTAACTGCAAAAAGGGGGCATTTTGCAATGCAAGAACAATTTTATCATATTTCACCTTATTTTTAGAAGATAAAGATAAAATACATGCATCCTATAAAAAATAAAGGAAATCTAAAGAAAACTTTTGTGTCACTCTTTGAATAAAGCCATTATTAAATTCGTGAAGATAAAAATTGGTCCTCCTGAAAAATTTCAAAATATGGAGATACATGCAGCAGGTTCTGGGATAAATACCTCGATTTTCACTCCCTATACTGCCAGTAGCGTTATTTGCACTCCCAATACCGTTATTGTTACTCCCAATACAATTATTTTCACTCCGGATAACATTATTTACACGCCGGATAACATTATTTACACGCCGGATAACATTATTTACACGCCGGATAACATTATTTTCACTCCCTATACTGCCAATAGCGTTATTTGCACTCCCAATACCGTTATTGCCACTCCCAATACAATTATTTTCACTCCGGAAAACATTATTTACACTCCGGATAACATTATT
Source organism: Corbicula japonica (assembly GCA_038501625.1). Taxonomy (NCBI): domain Eukaryota; kingdom Metazoa; phylum Mollusca; class Bivalvia; order Venerida; family Cyrenidae; genus Corbicula; species Corbicula japonica. The sequence goes on from JAZAYU010000622.1 coordinate 140,046, forward strand.
TACACGCCGGATAACATTATTTACACGCCGGAAAACATTATTTTTACTCCCTATATTGCCAATAGCGTTATTTGCACTCCCAATACCGTTATTGCCGCTCCCAATACATTTATTTTCATACGGATAACATTATTCACACTCCGGATAACATTATCTACACGTCGGATAACATTATTTACACGCCGGATAACATTATTTGCACTCCCTATACTGCCAATAGCGTTATTTGCACTCCCAATACCGTTATTGCCCCTCCCAATACAATTATTTTCACTCCGGATAACATTATTTACACGCCGGATAACATTATTTACACGCCGGATAACATTATTTTCACTCCCTATACTGCCAAAAGCGTTATTTGCACTCCCAATACCGTTATTGCCACTCCCAATACAATTATTTTCACTCCGGATAACATTATTTACACTCCGGATAACATTATTTACACGCCGGATAACATTATTTTCACTCCCTATACTGCCAATAGCGTTATTTGCACTCCCAATACCGTTATTGCCACTCCCAATACAATTATTTTCACTCCAGATAACATTATTTACACTCCGGATAACATTATTTACACGCTGGATAACATTATTTACACGCCGGATAACATTATTTTCACTCCATGTACTACCAATAGCGTTATTTGCACTCCCAATACCGTTATTGCCACTCCCAATTCAATTATTTTCACTCCGGATAACATTATTTACACTTCGGATACCATTATTTACACGCCGGATAACACTATTTACACGCCGGATAACATTATTTTCACTCTCTATACTGCCAATAGCGTTATTTGCACTCCCAATACCGTTATTGCCAATCCCAATACAATTATTTTCACTCCGGATAACATTATTTACACTCCGGATAACATTATTTACAAGCCGGATGACATTATTTACACGCCGGAAAACATTATTTTCACTCCCTATACTGTCAATAGCGTTATTTGCACTCCCAATACCGTTACTGCCACTCCCAATACAATTCTTGACCGCCGGCAACCGGCTAAACCGGCAGCCAATTCCTGTTAAAATAGAATAAAATGACTACATTATCCCATATGAACGTGCCTTTGGAAAAATCCAATAACGGTCAAATTTGCACGGTAGTTAGAGATATTTGAGGTGAGCTTATGGCCGAAATTTCAGGACTCTTGACCGCCGGCAACCGGCTAAACCGGCAGCCAAACCCTGTTAAAATAGAATAAAATGACTACATTATCCCACATGAACGTGCCTTTGGAAAAATCCATTAACGGTCAAATTTGCACGGTTGTTAGAGATGTTTGAGGTGAGCTTATATCCGAAATATCAGGGCGCTTGACCGCCGGCAACCGGCTAAACCGGCAGCCAAACCCTGTTAAAAAAGAATAAAATGACTACACTATCCCATATGAACGTGCCTTTGGAAAAATCCAATAACGGTCAAATTTGCACGGTTGTTAGAGATATTTAAGGTGAGCTTATGGCCGAAATTTCAGGGCTCTTGACCGCCGGCAACCGGCTAAACCGGCAGCCAAATCCTGTTTAAATAGAATAAAATGACTACATAATCCCATATGAACGTGCCTTTGGAAAAATCCAATAACGGTCAAATTTGCACGGTTAATAAAGAGATATTTGAGGTGAGCTTATGGCCGAAATTTCAGGGCTCTTGACCGCCGGCAACCGGCTAAACCGGCAGCCAAACCCTGTTAAATAGAATAAAATGACTACATTATCCCATATGAACGTGCCTTAGGAAAAATCCAATAACGGTCATATTAGCAAGGTTGTTAGAGATATTTGGGAAGGGCTTATGGCCGAAATTTCAGGGCTCTTGACCGCCGGCAACCGGCTAAACCGGCAGCCAAACCCTGTTAAAATAGAATAAAATGACTACACTATCCCATATGAACGTGCCTTTGGAAAAATCCAATTACGGTCAAATTTGCGCGGTTGTTAGAGATATTTGAGGTGAGCTTATGGCCAAAATTTCAGGGCTCTTGACCGCCGGCAACCGGCTAAACCGGCAGCCAAACCCTGTTAAAATAGAATAAAATGACTGCATTATCCCATATGGACGTGCCTTTGGAAAAATCCAATAACAGTCAAATTTTGCACGGTTGTTAGATATATTTGAGATGAGCTTATGAACGAAATTTCAGGGCTCTAGACCGCCGGCAACCGGCTAAACCGGCAGCCAAACCCTGTTAAAATAGAATAAAATGACTACATTATCCCATATGAACGTGCCTTTGGAAAAATGCAATAATGGTCAAATTTGCACGGTTGTTAGAGATATTTGAAGCGAGGTTATGGCCGCAATTTGAGGGCTCTTGACCGCCGGCAACCGGCTAAACCGGCAGCCAAACCCTGTTAAAATAGAATAAAATGACTACATTATCCCATATGAACGTGCCTTTGGAAAAATCCAATAACGGTCAAATTTACACGGTTGTTAGAGATATTTGAGGTGAGTTTATGGCCGAAATTTCAGGGCTCTTGACTGCCGGCAACCGGCTAAACCGGCAGCAAAACCCTGTTAAAATAGAATAAATTGACTACATTATCCCATATGAACGTGCCTTTGGAAAAATCCAATAACGGTCAAATTTGCACGGTTGTTAGAGATATTTGAGGTGAGCTTATGGCCGAAATTTCAGGGCTCTTGACCGCCGGCAACCGGCTAAACGGGCAGCCAAACCCTGTTAAAATGGAATAAAATGACTATATTATCCCATATGAACGTGCCTTTGGAAAATTCAATAACGGTCAAATTTGCACGGTTGAAAGTGATATTTGAGGTGAGCTTATGGCCGAAATTTCAGGGCTCTTGACCGAAGGCAACCGGCTAAACCGGCAGCCAAACCCTGTTAAAATTTAATAAAGTGACTGCATGATCCCATATGAACGCGCCTTTGGAATAAATCAATAACGGTCAAATTTGCACGGTTGTTAGAAATATTTGTGGTGAGATTGTGGCCGAAATTTCAGGGCTCTTGAGCGCCGGCAACCGGCTAAACCGGCAGCCAAACCCTGTTAAATTAGAATAAAATGACTACATTATCCCATATGAACGTGCTTTTGGTAAAATCTAATAATGGTCAACTTTGAACGGTTGATATAGAGATATTTGAGGTGAGCGTATGGCCGAAATTTCAGGGCTCTTGACCGCCGGCAACGGCTTAACCTCTCAGCCAAACCCTTTTAAATAGAATAAAATGAATATATTATCCCATATGAACGTGAATTTATTGCTAAAATATCAGGGCTCTTGACTGCCAGCAACCGGCTAAACCGGCAGCCAAACTCTGTTAAAATAGAATAAAACGACTACACTATCCCATATGAACGTGCCTTTGGAAAATTCCAATAACGGTCAAATTTGCACGGTTGTTAGAGATATTTGAGGTGAGCTTATGGCCAAAATTTCAGGGCTCTTGACCGCCGGCAACCGGCTAAACCGGCAGCCAAACCATGTTAAAATATAATAAAATGACTACATTATCCCATATGAACGTGCCTTTGGAAAAATCCAATAACGGTCAAATTTTGCACGGTTGTTATATTTGACATGAGCTTATGAACGAAATTTCAGGGCTCTTGACCGCCGGCAACCGGCTAAACCGGCAGCCAAACCCTGTTAAATAGAATAAAATGAATATATTATCCCATATGAACGTGCCTTTGGAAAAATCCAATAACGGTCAAATTTGCACGGTTATAAGTGATATTTGTGGTGGCTTATGGCCGAAATTTCAGGGCTCTTGACCGCCGGCAACCGGCTAAACCGGCAGCCAAACCCTGTTAGAATAGAATAAAATGACTACATTATCCCATATGAACGTGCCTTTGGAAAAATCCAATAACGGTCAAATTTGCACGGTTGTTAGAGATATTTGAGGTGAGCTTATGGCAGAAATTTCAGGGTTCTTGACCGCCGGCAACCGGCTAAACCGGCAGCCAAACCCTGTTAAAATAGAAATAAATGACTACATTATCCCATATGAACGTGCCTTTGGAAAATTTCAATAACGGTCAAATTTGCACGGTTGTTAGAGATATTTTAGGTGAGCTTATGGCCGAAATTTCAGGGCTCTTGACCGCCGGCAACCGGCTAAACCGGCAGCCAAACCCTGTTAAAATAGAATAAAATGACTACATTATCCCATATGAACGTGCCTTTGGAAAAATCCAATAACGGTAAAATTTGCACGGTTGTTAGAGATATTTGAGGTGAGCGTATGGCCGAAATTTCAGGGCTTTCGACCGCCGACAACCGGCTTAACCGGCAGCCAAACCCTGTTAAAATAGAACAAAATGACTACATTATCCCATATGAACGTGCCTTTGGAAAAATCCAATAACGGTCAAATTTGCACGGTTGTTAGAGATATTTGAGATGAGCTTATGGCCGCAATTTCAGGGCTCTTGACCTCCGGCAACCTGCTAAACCGGCAGCCAAACCATGTTAAAATAGAATAAAATGACTACATTATCCCATATGAACGTGCCTTTGGAAAAATCCAATAACGGTCAAATTTGCACCGCTGTTAGAGATATTTGAGTTGAGCTAATGAACGAAATTTCAGGGCTCTTGACCTCCGGCAACAGGCTAAACCGGCAGCCAAACCCTGTCAAAATAGAACAAAATGACTATATTATCCCATATGAACGTACCTTTGGAAAAATCCAATAACGGTCAAATTTGCATGGTTGTTAGAGATATTTCAGGTGAGCTTATGGCCGCAATTTCAGGGATCTTGACCGCCGGCAACCGGCTAAACCGGCAGCCAAACCCTGTTAAAATAGAATAAAATGACTACATTACCTCATATGAACGTGCCTTTGGAAAAATCCAATAACTGTCATATTTGCATGGTTGTTAGAGATATTTGAGGTGAGCTTATGGCCGAAATTTCAGGGCTCTTGACCGCCGGCAACCGGCTAAACCGGCAGCCAAACTCTGTTAAAATAGAATAAAATGACTACATTATCCCATATGAACGTGCCTTTGGAAAAATCCAATAACGGTCAAATTTGCACGGTTGTTAGAGATATTTGAGATGAGGTTATGGCCGAAATGTCAGGGCTCTTGAAAACCGGCAACCGGCTAAACCGGCAGCCAAACCCTGTTAAATAGAATAAAATGACTACATTATCCCATATGAACGTGCCTTTGGAAAAATCCAATAACGGTCAAATTTGCATGGTTGTTAGAGATATTTGAGGTGAGCTTATGGCCGGAATTTCAGGGCTCTTGACCGCCGGCAACCGGCTAAACCGGCAGCCAAACCCTGTTAAAATAGAATTAAATGACTACATTATCCCATATGGACGTGCCTTTGGAAATATCCAATAACAGTCAAATTTGCACGGTTGTTAGATATAGTTGAGGTGAGCTTATGGCCGAAATTTCAGGGCTCTTGACCGCCGGCAACCGGCTAATCCGGCAGCCAAACCCTGTTAAAATAGAATAAAATGACTACATTATCCCATATTAACGTGCCTTTGGAAAATCCAATAACGGTCAAATTTTGCACTGTTGTTATATTTGAGATGAGCTTATGAACGAAATTTCAGGGCTCTAGACCGCCGGCAACCAGCTAAACCGGCAGCAAAACCCTGTTAAAATAGAATAAAATGACTACATTATCCCATATGAACGAGCCTTTGAAAAACTCCAATAACGGCCAAAGTTGCACGGTTGTTAGAGATATTTGAGGCGAGGTTATGGCCGCAATTTCAGGGCTCTTGACCGCCGGCAACCGGCTAAACCGGCAGCCAAACCCTGTTAAAATAGAATAAAATGACTACACTCTCCCATATGAACGTGCCTTTGGAAAAATCCAATAACGGTCAAATTTGCACGGTTGTTAGAGATATTTGAGGTGAGCTTATGGCCGAAATATCAGGGCTCTTGACCGCCGGCAACCGGCTAAACCGGCAGCCAAACTCTGTTTAATAGAATAAAATGACTACATTATCCCATATGAACGTGCCTTTGGAAAAATCCAATAACGGTCAAATTTGCACGGTTGTTAGAGATATTTGAGGTGAGCTTATGGCCGAAATTTCAGGGCTCTTGACCGCCGGCAACCGGCTAAACCGGCAGCCAAACCCTGTTAAGATAGAATAAAAAGACTGCATTATCCCATATGAACGTGCCTTTGGAAAAATCCAATAATGGTCAAATAAGCACGGTTGTTAGAGATATTTGAGGTGAGCTTATGGCCGAAATTTCAGGGCTCTTGACCACCGGCAACCGGCTAAACCGGCAGCCAAACCCTTTTAAAATAGAATAAAATGACTACATTATCCCATATGAACGTGCCTTTGGAAAAATCCAATAACGGTCAAATTTGCACGGTTGTTAGAGATATTTGAGGTGAGCGTATGGCCGAAATTTCAGGGCTTTTGACCGCCGACAACAGGCTAAACCGGCAGCCAAACCCTGTTAAAATAGAATAAAATGACTACATTATCCCATATGAACGTGCCTTTGGAAAAATCCAATAACGGTAAAATTTGCACGGTTGTTAGAGATATTTGAGGTGAACGTATGGCCGAAATTTCAGGGCTTTCGACCGCTGACAACCGGCTTAACCGGCAGCCAAACCCTGTTAAAATAGAACAAAATGACTACATTATCCCATATGAACGTGCCTTTGGAAAAATCCAATAACGGTCAAATTTGCACGGTTGTTAGAGATATTTGAGATGAGCTTATGGCCGCAATTTCAGGGCTCTTGACCTCCGGCAACCTGCTAAACCGGCAGCCAAACCATGTTAAAATAGAATAAAATGACTACATTACCTCATATGAACGTGCCTTTGGAAAAATCCAATAACTGTCATATTTGCATGGTTGTTAGAGATATTTGAGGTGAGCTTATGGCCGAAATTTCAGGGCTCTTGACCGCCGGCAACCGGCTAAACCGGCAGCCAAACTCTGTTAAAATAGAATAAAATGACTACATTATCCCATATGAACGTGCCTTTGGAAAAATCCAATAACGGTCAAATTTGCACGGTTGTTAGAGATATTTGAGCTGAGCTTATGGCCGAAATTTCAGGGCTCTTGACAGCCGGCAACAGGCTAAACCGGCAGCCAAACCCTGTTAAAATAGAATAAAATGACTACATTATCCCATATGAACGTGCCTTTGGAAAAATCCAATAACGGTCAAATTTGCACGGTTGTTAGAGATATTTTAGGTGAGCGTATGGCCGAAATTTCAGGGCTTTTGACGGCCGACAACCGGCTAAACCGGCAGCCAAACCCTGTTAAAATAGAATAAAATGACTACATTATCCCATATGAACGTGCCTTTGATAAACTCCAATAACGGTCAAAGTTGCACGGTTGTTAGAGATATTTGAGGCGAGGTTATGGCCGCAATTTCAGGGCTCTTGACCGCCGGCAACCGGCTAAACCGGCAGCCAAACCCTGTTAAAATAGAATAAAATGACTACACTCTCCCATATGAACGTGCCTTTGGAAAAATCCAATAACGGTCAAATTTGCACGGTTGTTAGAGATATTTGAGGTGAGCTTATGGCCGAAATATCAGGGCTCTTGACCGCCGGCAACCGGCTAAACCGGCAGCCAAACCCTGTTTAAATAGAATAAAATGACTACATTATCCCATATGAACGTGCCTTTGGAAAAATCCAATAACGGTCAAATTTGCACGGTTGTTAGAGATATTTGAGGTGAGCTTATGGCCGAAATTTCAGGGCTCTTGACCGCCGGCAACCGGCTAAACCGGCAGCCAAACCCTGTTAAGATAGAATAAAAAGACTGCATTATCCCATATGAACGTGCCTTTGGAAAAATCCAATAATGGTCAAATAAGCACGGTTGTTAGAGATATTTGAGGTGAGCTTATGGCCGAAATTTCAGGGCTCTTGACCACCGGCAACCGGCTAAACCGGCAGCCAAACCCTTTTAAAATAGAATAAAATGACTACATTATCCCGTATGAACGTGCCTTTGGAAAAATCCAATAACGGTCAAATTTGCACGGTTGTTAGAGATATTTGAGCTGAGCTTATGGCCGAAATTTCAGGGCTCTTGACCGCCGGCAACAGGCTAAACCGGCAGCCAAACCCTGTTAAAATAGAATAAAATGACTACATTATCCCATATGAACGTGCCTTTGGAAAAATGCAATAACGGTCAAATTTGCACGGTTGTTAGAGATATTTGAGGTGAGCGTATGGCCGAAATTTCAGGGCTTTTGACCGCCGACAACCGGCTAAACCGGCAGCCAAACCCTGTTAAAATAGAATAAAATGACTACATTATCCCATATGAACGTGCCTTTGGAAAAATCCAATAACGGTAAAATTTGCACGGTTGTTAGAGATATTTGAGGTGAACGTATGGCCGAAATTTCAGGGCTTTCGACCGCTGACAACCGGCTTAACCGGCAGCCAAACCCTGTTAAAATAGAACAAAATGACTACATTATCCCATATGAACGTGCCTTTGGAAAAATCCAATAACGGTCAAATTTGCACGGTTGTTAGAGATATTTGAGATGAGCTTATGGCCGCAATTTCAGGGCTCTTGACCTCCGGCAACCTGCTAAACCGGCAGCCAAACCCTGTTAAAATAGAATAAAATGACTACATTATCCCATATGAACGTGCCTTTGGAAAAATCCAATAACGGTCAAATTTGCACCGCTGTTAGAGATATTTGAGTTGAGCTAATGGCCGAAATTTCAGGGCTCTTGACCGCCGGCAACAGGCTAAACCGGCAGCCAAACCCTGTCAAAATAGAACAAAATGACTATATTATCCCATATGAACGTACCTTTGGAAAAATCCAATAACGGTCAAATTTGCATGGTTGTTAGAGATATTTCAGGTGAGCTTATGGCCGCAATTTCAGGGATCTTGACCGCCGGCAACCGGCTAAACCGGCAGCCAAACCCTGTTAAAATAGAATAAAATGACTACATTACCTCATATGAACGTGCCTTTGGAAAAATCCAATAACTGTCATATTTGCATGGTTGTTAGAGATATTTGAGGTGAGCTTATGGCCGAAATTTCAGGGCTCTTGACCGCCGGCAACCGGCTAAACCGGCAGCCAAACTCTGTTAAAATAGAATAAAATGACTACATTATCCCATATGAACGTGCCTTTGGAAAAATCCAATAACGGTCAAATTTGCACGGTTGTTAGAGATATTTGAGCTGAGCTTATGGCCGAAATTTCAGGGCTCTTGACCGCCGGCAACAGGCTAAACCGGCAGCCAAACCCTGTTAAAATAGAATAAAATGACTACATTATCCCATATGAACGTGCCTTTGGAAAAATCCAATAACGGTCAAATTTGCACGGTTGTTAGAGATATTTGAGGTGAGCGTATGGCCGAAATTTCAGGGCTTTTGACGGCCGACAACCGGCTAAACCGGCAGCCAAACCCTGTTAAAATAGAATAAAATGACTACATTATCCCATATGAACGTGCCTTTGGAAAAATCCAATAACGGTAAAATTTGCACGGTTGTTAGAGATATTTGAGGTGAGCATTTGGCCGAAATTTCAGGGCTTTCGACCGCCGACAACCGGCTTATCCGGCAGCCAAACCCTGTTAAAATAGAACAAAATGACTACATTATCCCATATGAACGTGCCTTTGGAAAAATCCAATAACGGTCAAATTTGCACGGTTGTTAGAGATATTTGAGATGAGCTTATGGCCGCAATTTCAGGGCTCTTGACCTCCGGCAACCTGCTAAACCGGCAGCCAAACCATGTTAAAATAGAATAAAATGACTATATTATCCCATATGAACGTGCCTTTGGAAAAATCCAATAACGGTCAAATTTGCACCGCTGTTAGAGATATTTGAGTTGAGCTAATGGCCGAAATTTCAGGGCTCTTGACCGCCGGCAACAGGCTAAACCGGCAGCCAAACCCTGTCAAAATAGAACAAAATGACTATATTATCCCATATGAAAGTACCTTTGGAAAAATCCAATAACGGTCAAATTTGCATGGTTGTTAGAGATATTTCAGGTGAGCTTATGGCCGCAATTTCAGGGATCTTGACCGCCGGCAACCGGCTAAACCGGCAGCCAAACCCTGTTAAAATAGAATAAAATGACTACATTACCTCATATGAACGTGCCTTTGGAAAAATCCAATAACTGTCATATTTGCATGGTTGTTAGAGATATTTGAGGTGAGCTTATGGCCGCAATTTCAGGGCTCTTGACCTCCGGCAACCTGCTAAACCGGCAGTCAAACCTTGTTAAAATAGAATAAAATGACTACATTATCCCATATGAACGTGCCTTTGGAATAATTCAATAACGGTCAAATTTGCACGGTTGTAAATGATATTTGAGGTGAGCTTATGGCCGGAATTTCAGGGCTCTTGACCGAAGGCAACCGGCTAAACCGGCAGCCAAACCCTGTTAAAATTTAATAAAATGAATATATTATCCCATATGAATGTGCCTTTGGAAAAATTCAATAACGGTCAAATTTGCACGGTTGTTAGAAACATTTGAGGTGAGCCTATGGAAGAAATTTCAGGGCTCTTGACCGCCGGCAACCGGCTAAAACGGCAGCCAAACCCTGTTAAAATAGAATAAAATGACTACATTATCCCATATGAACGTGCCTTTGGAAAAATCCAATAACGGTCAAATTTGCACGGTTGTTACAGATATTTAAGGTGAGCTTATGGCCGAAATTTCAGGGCTCTTGACCTCCGGCAACCCGCTAAACCGGCAGCCAAATCCTGTTAAAATAGAATAAAATGACAACATAATCCCATATGAACGTGCCTTTGGAAAAATCCAATAACGGTCAAATTTGCACGGTTGATATAGAGATATATGAGGTGAGCTTATGGCCGAAATTTCAGGGCTCTTGACCGCCGGCAACCGGCTAAACCGGCAGCCAAACCCTGTTAAAATAGAATAAAATGACTACACTATCCCATATGAACGTGCCTTTGGAAAAATCCAATAACGGTCAAATTTGCGCGGTTGTTAGAGATATTTGAGGTGAGCTTATGGCCAAAATTTCAGGGCTCTTGACCGCCGGCAACCGGCGAAACCGGCAGCCAAACCCCATTAAAATAGAATAAAATGACTACATTATCCCATATGGACGTGCCTTTGGAAAAATCCAATAACAGTCAAAATTTCACGGTTGTTAGATATATTTGAGATGAGCTTATGAACGAATTTTCAGGGCTCTTGACCGCCGGCAACCGGCTAAACCGGCAGCCAAACCCTGTTAAAATAAAATAAAATGACTACATTATCCCATATGAACGTGCCTTTGGAAAAATCCAATAATGGTTAAATTTGCACGGTTGTTAGAGATATTTGAGGCAAGGTTATGGCCGCAATTTGAGGGCTCTTGACCTCCGGCAACCGGCTAAACCGGCAGCCAAACCCTGTTAAAATAGAATAAAATGACTACATTATCCCATAAAGTGCCTTTGGAAAAATCCAATAACGGTCAAATTTGCACGGTTGTTAGAGATATTTGAGGTGAGTTTATGGCCGAAATTTCAAGGCTCTTGACTGCCGGCAACCGGCTAAACCGGCAGCAAAACCCTGTTAAAATAGAATAAATTGACTACATTATCCCATATGAACGTGCCTTTGGAAAAATCCAATAACGGTCAAATTTGCACGGTTGTTAGAGATATTTGAGGTGAGCTTATGGCCGAAATTTCAGGGTTCTTGACCGCCGGCAACCGGCTAAACCGGCAACCAAACCCTGTTAAAATAGAATAAAATGACTACATTATCCCATATGAACGTGCCTTTGGAAAATTCAATAACGGTCAAATTTGCACGGTTGAAAGTGATATTTGAGGTGAGCTTATGGCCGAAATTTCAGGGCTCTTGACCGCCGGCAACCGGCTAAACCGGCAGCCAAACCCTGTTAAAATTTAATAAAGTGACTGCATGATCCCATATGAACGTGCCTTTGGAATAAATCAATAACGGTCAAATTTGCACGGTTGTTAGAAATATTTGAGGTGAGCTTATGGCCGAAATTTCAGGGCTCTTGGCCGCCGGCAACCGGCTAAACCGGCAGCCAAACTCTGTTAAAATAGAATAAAATGACTACATTATCCCATATGAACGTGCCTTTGGAAAAATCCAATAACGGTCAAATTTGCACGGTTGTTAGAGATATTTGAGATGAGCTTATGGCCGCAATTTCAGGGCTCTTGACCTCCGGCAACCTGCTAAACCGGCAGCCAAACCTTGTTAAAATAGAATAAAATGATTACATTATCCCATATGAACGTGCCTTTGGAATAATTCAATAACGGTCAAATTTGCACGGTTGTAAGTGATATTTGAGGTGAGCATATGGCCGGAATTTCAGGGCTCTTGACCGCCGGCAACCGGCTAAACCGGCAGCCAACCCCTGTTAAAATTTAATAAAATGACTATATTATCCCATATGAATGTGCCTTTGGAAAAATGCAATAATGGTCAAATTTGCACGGTTGTTAGAGATATTTGAAGCGAGGTTATGGCCGCAATTTGAGGGCTCTTGACCGCCGGCAACCGGCTAAACCGGCAGCCAAACCCTGTTAAAATAGAATAAAATGACTACATTATCCCATATGAACGTGCCTTTGGAAAAATCCAATAACGGTCAAATTTGCACGGTTGTTACAGATATTTAAGGTGAGCTTATGGCCGAAATTTCAGGGCTCTTGACCTCCGGCAACCGGCTAAACCGGCAGCCAAACCCTGTTAAATAGAATAAAATGACTACATTATCCCATATGAACGTGCCTTAGGAAAAATCCAATAACGGTCATATTAGCAAGGTTGTTAGAGATATTTGGAAGGGCTTATGGCCGAAATTTCAGGGCTCTTGACCGCCGGCAACCGGCTAAACCGGCAGCCAAACCCTGTTAAAATAGAATAAAATGACTACACTATCCCATATGAACGTGCCTTTGGAAAAATCCAATAACGGTCAAATTTGCGCGGTTGTTAGAGATATTTGAGGTAAGCTTATTGCCAAAATTTCAGGGCTCTTGACCGCCGGCAACCGGCGAAACCGGCAGCCAAACCCTATTAAAATAGAATAAAATGACTATATTATCCCATATGGACGTGCCTTTGGAAAAATCCAATAACAGTCAAATTTTTCACTGTTGTTAGATATATTTGAGATGAGCTTATGAACGAAATTTCAGGGCTCTTGACAGCCGGCAACCGGCTAAACCGGCAGCCAAACCCTGTTAAAATAGAATAAAATGACTACATTATCCCATATGAACGTGCCTTTGGAAAAATCCAATAATGGTTAAATTTGCCCGGTTGTTAGAGATATTTGAGGCGAGTTTATGGCCGCAATTTGAGGGCTCTTGACCTCCGGCAACCGGCTAAACCGGCAGCCAAACACTGTTAAAATAGAATAAAATGATTACATTATCCCATAAAGTGCCTTTGGAAAAATCCAATAACGGTCAAATTTGCACGGTTGTTAGAGATATTTGAGGTGAGTTTATGGCCGAAATTTCAGGGCTCTTGACTGCCGGCAACCGGCTAAACCGGCAGCAAAACCCTGTTAAAATAGAATAAATTGACTACATTATCCCATATGAACGTGCCTTTGGAAAAATCCAATAACGGTCAAATTTGCACGGTTGTTAAAGATATTTGAAGTGAGCTTATGGCAGAAATTTCAGGGTTCTTGACCGCCGGCAACCGGCTAAACCGGCAGCTAAACCCTGTTAAAATAGAAATAAATGACTACATTATCCCATATGAATGTGCCTTTGGAAAATTTCAATTACGGTCAAATTTGCACGGTTGTTAGAGATATTTTAGGTGAGCTCATGACCGAAATTTCAGGGCTCTTGACCGCCGGCAACCGGCTAAACCGGCAGCCAAACCCTGTTAAAATAGAATAAAATGACTACAATATTCCATATGAACGTGCCTTTGGAAAAATCCAATAACGGTCAAATTTTGCACGGGTGTGAGAGATATTTGAGATGAGCTTATGGCCAAATTTCAGGGCTCTTGAAAACCGGCAACCGGCTAAACCGGCAGCCAAACCCTGTTAAAATAGAATAAAACGACTAAATTATCCCATATGAACGTACCTTTGGAAAAATCCAATAACAGTCAAATTTGCACGGTTGTTAGAGATATTTTAGGTGAGCTTATGGCCGCAATGTCAGGGCTCTTGACCGCCGGCCACCGGCTCAACCGGCAGCCAAACCCTCTTAAAATAGAATAAAATGACTATATTATCCCATATGAACGTGCCTTTGGAATTATCCAATAACGGTCAAATTTGCACGATTGTTAGTAATATTTGAGGTGAGCTTATGACCGAAATTTCAGGGCTCTTGACCGCCGGCAACCGGCTAAACCGGCAGCCAAACCCTGTTAAAATAGAATAAAATGACTACATAATCACATATGAACGTGCCTTTGGAAAAATCTAATAACGGTCAAATTTGCACGGTTGATATAGAGATATTTGAGGTGAGCTTATGGCCGAAATTTCAGGGCTCTTGACAGCCGGAAACGGCTAAACCGGCAGCCAAACCCTGTTAAATGGAATAAAATGCCTATATTATCCCATATGAACGTGCCTTTGGAAAAATCCAATAACGGTCAAATTTGCACTGTTGTTAGAGATATTTTAGGTGAGCTTATGGCCGAAATTTCAGGGCTCTTGACCGCAGGCAACCGGCAAAACCGGCAGCCAAACTCTGTTAAATTAGAATAAAATGACTTCATTATCCCATATGAACGTGCCTTTGGAAAAATCCAATAACGGTCAAATTTGCATGGTTGTTAGAGATATTTGAGGTGAGCTTATGGCCGGAATTTCAGGGCTCTTGACCGCCGGCAACCGGCTAAACCGGCAGCCAAACCCTGTTAAAATAGAATTAAATGACTACATTATCCCATATGGACGTGCCTTTGGAAAAATCCAATAACAGTCAAATTTGCACGGTTGTTAGATATAGTTGAGGTGAGCTTATGGCCGAAATTTCAGGGCTCTTGACCGCCGGCAACCGGCTAAACCGGCAGCCAAACCCTGTTAAAATAGAATAAAATGACTACATTATCCCATATGAACGTGCCTTTGGAAAATCCAATAACGGTCAAATTTTGCACTGTTGTTATATTTGAGATGAGCTTATGAACGAAATTTCAGGACTCTAGACCGCCGGCAACCGGCTAAACCGGCAGCAAAACCCTGTTAAAATAGAATAAAATGACTATATTATCCCATATGAACGAGCCTTTGAAAAACTCCAATAACGGTCAAATTTGCACGGTTGTTAGAGATATTTGAGGCGAGGTTATGGCCGCAATTTGAGGGCTCTTGACCGCCGGCAACCGGCTAAACCGGCAGCCAAACCCTCTTAAAATAGAATAAAATGACTACACTATCCCATATGAACGTGCCTTTGGAAAAATCCAATAACGGTCAAATTTGCACGGTTGGTAGAGATATTTGAGGTGAGCTTATGGCCGAAATTTCAGGGCTTTTGACAGCCGACAACCGGCTAAACGGGCAGCCAAACCCTGTTAAAATAGAATAAAATGACTACATTATCCCATATGAACGTGCCTTTGGAAAAATCCAATAACGGTCAAATTTGCACCGCTGTTAGAGATATTTGAGGTGAGCTAATGGCCGAAATTTCAGGGCTCTTGACCGCCTGCAACAGGCTAAACCGGCAGCCAAACCCTGTCAAAATAGAACAAAATGACTATATTATCCCATATGAACGTACCTTTGGAAAAATCCAATAACGGTCAAATTTGCATGGTTGTTAGAGATATTTCAGGTGAGCATATAGCCGCAATTTCAGGGATCTTGACCGCAGGCAACCGGCTAAACTGGCAGCCAAACCCTGTTAAAATAGAATAAAATGACTACATTATCCCATATGAACGTGCCTTTGGAAAAATCCAATAACGGTCAAATTTGCACGGTTGTTAGAGATATTTGAGGTGAACTTATGGCCGAAATTTCAGGGCTCTTGACCGCCGGCAACCCGCTAAATCGGCAGCCAAAACCCTGTTAAAATAGAACAAAATGACTTCATTATCCCATATGAACGTGCCTTTGGAAAAATCCAATAACGGTCAAATTTGCACGGTTGTTAGAGATATTTGAGGAGAGCTTATGGCCGAAATTTCAGGGTTCTTGACCGCCGGCAACCGGCTCAACCGGGAGCCAAACCCTGTTAAAATAGAATAAAATGACTTCATTATCCCATATGAACGTGCCTTAGGAAAAATCCAATAACGGTCAAATTTGCACGGTTGTTAGAGATATTTGAGATGAGCTTATGGCCGCAATTTCAGGGCTCTTGACCTCCGGCAACAGGCTAAACCGGCAGGCAAACCCTGTTAAAATAGAATAAAATGACTACATTATCCCATATGAACGTGCCTTTGGAAAAATCCAATAACGGTCAAGTTTGCACGGTTGTTAGAGATATTTGTGGTGAGCTTATGGCCGAAATTTCAGGGCTCTTGACCGCCGGCAACACGCTAAATCGGCAGCCAAACCCTGTTAAAATAGAATAAAATGACTATATTATCCCATATGAACGTGCTTTGGAAAAATCCAATAACGGTCAAATTTGCACGGTTGTTAGAGATATTTGAGGAGAGCTTATGGCCGATATTTCTGGGCTCTTGACCGCCGGCAACCGGCTAAACCGGCAGCCAAACCCTGTTAAAATAGAATAAAATGACTACATTATCCCATATGAACGTGCCTTTGGAAAAATCCAATAACGTCAAATTTGCACGGTTGTTAGAGGTATTTGAGTTGAGCTGATGGCCGAAATTTCAGGGCTTTTGACAGCCGGCAACCGGCTAAACCGGCAGCCAAACCCTGTTAAAATAAAATAAAATGCCTACATAATCCCATAAGAACGTGCCTTTGGAAAAATCCAATAACGGTCAAATTTGCAGGGTTGTTAGAGATATTTGAGGTGAGCTAATGGCCGAAATTTCAGGGCTCTTGACCGCCGGCAACCGGCTAAAACGGCAGCCAAACCCTGTTAAAATAGAATAAAATGACTATATTATCCCATATGAACGTGCCTTTGGAAAAATCCAATAACGGTCAAATTTGCACGGTTGTTAGAGATTTTTGAGGTGAACTTATGGCCTAAATTTCAGGGCTCTTGACCGGCTGCAACCCGCTAAATCGGCAGCCAAAACCTGTTAAAATAGAACAAAATGACTTCATTATCCCATATGAACGTGCCTTTGGAAAAATCCAATAACGGTCAAATTTGCACGGTTGTTAGAGATATTTGAGGAGAGCTTATGGCCGAAATTTCAGGGTTCTTGACCGCCGGCAACCGGCTAAACCGGGAGCCATACCCTGTTAAAATGGAATAAAATGACTTCATTATCAAATATGAACGTGTCTTTGGAAAAATTCAATAACGGTCAAATTTGCAAGGTTGTTAGAGATATTTGAGGTGAGCTTATGGCCGAAATTTCGGGGCTCTTGACCGCCGGCAACCGGCTAAACCGGCAGCCAAACCCTGTTAAAATAGAATAAAATGACTATATTATCCCATATGAACGTGCCTTTGGAAAAATCCAATAACGGTCAAATTTGCACGGTTGTTAGAGATATTTGAGATGAGCTTATGGCCGCAATTTCAGGGCTCTTGACCTCCGGCAACAGGCTAAACCGGCAGCCAAACCCTGTTAAAATAGAATAAAATGACTATATTATCCCATACGAACGTGCCTTTGGAAAAATCCAATAACGGTCAAATTTGCAAGGTTATTAGAGATATTTGAGGTGAGCTTATGGCCGAAATTTCGGGGCTCTTGACTGCCGGCAACCGGATAAACCGGCAGCCAAACCCTGTTAAAATAGAATAAAATGACTATATTATCCCATATGAGCGTGCCTCTGGAAAAATCCAATAACGGTCAAATTTGCACGGTTGTTAAAGATATTTGAGGTGAGCTTATGGCCGAAATTTCAGGGCTCTTGACCGCCGGAAACCGGCTAAAACGTCAGCCAAACCCTGTTTAAATAGAATAAAATGACTACATTATCCCATATGAACGTACCTTTGGAAAAATCCAATAACGGTCAAATTTGCACGGTTGTTAGAGATATTTGAGGTGAGCTTATGGCCGAAATTTCAGGGCTCTTGACTGCCGGCAACCGGCTAAACCGGCAGCCAAACCCTGTTAAAATAGAATAAAATGACTACATAATCCCATAAGAACGTGCCTTTGGAAAAATCCAATAACGGTCAAATTTGCAGGGTTGTTAGAGATATTTGAGGTGAGCTAATTGCCGAAATTTCAAGGCTCTTGACCTCCGGCATCCGGCTAAACCGGCAGCCAAACCCTGTTAAAATAGAATAAAATGACTACATTATCCCATATGAACGTGCCATTGGAAAAATCCAATAACGGTCAAACTTGCAAGGTTGTTAGAGATATTTGAGATGAGCTTATGGCCGATATTTCAGGGCTCTTGACCGCCGGCAACCGGCTAAACCGGCAGCCAAACCCTGTTAAATAGAATAAAATGACTATCTTATCCCATATGAACGTGCCGTTTGAAAAATCCAATAACGGTCAAATTTGCACGGTTGTTAGAGATATTTGAGGTGAGCTAATGGCCGAAATTTCAGGGTTTTTGACCGCCGGCAACCGGCTAAACCAGCAGCCAAACTCTGTTAAAATAGAATAAAATGACTACATTATACCATATGAACGTGCCTTTGCAAAAATCCAATAACGGTCAAATTTGCACGGTTGTTAGAGATATTTGAGGTGAGCTTATGGCCGAAATTTCAGGGCTCTTGACAGCCGGCAACCGGCTAAACCGGCAGCCAAACCCTGTTAAAATAGAATAAAATGACTACATTATCCCATATGAACGTGCCATTGGAAAAATCCAATAACGGTCAAATTTGCACGGTTGTTAGAGATATTTTAGGTGAGCTTATGGCCGAAATTTTAGGGCTCTTGACCTCCGGCAACCGGCTAAACCGGCAGCCAAACCCTGTTAAAATAGAATAAAATGACTACATTATCCCATATGAACGTGCCTTTGGAAAAATCCAATAACGGTCAAATTTGCAAGGTAGTTAGAGATATTTCAGGTGAGCTTATGGCCGAAATTTCAGGGCTCTTGACCTCCGGCAACCGGCTCAACCGGCAGCCAAACCATGTTAAGTAGAATAAAATGACTACATTATTCCATATGAACGTGCTTTTGGAAAAATCCAATAACGGTCAAATTTGCACGGTTGTTAGAGATATTTGAGATGAGCTTATGGCCGAAATTTCAGGGCTCTTGACTGCCGGTGTAACGTTGTAAAGTGACCCCCATAGAATAATGACCCCCCGGTCATTATTTTATATAAAATAATATTATAATATTATGACTGCGCACACGTAGAAAAATGACCCCTCACGTAGAAATGTGACCCCCTATAGAATAAGGACCCCCGACACAAACATCTATGGTACACTTAATTAACTCCATCGATAGACATCGGAGGAGTAATGGCACCCGTCCGTGCATGCGTCCGTACGTGCAGTTTTTTTTTTACCGCAATTAGACGGAATTGATCCAAGTTTCAGGGATTACCACTACCGATGCCTATTTGTGTGGAAAGAAAAAATGGTTCAGGTCTCCGACCGAGAATCGCTTGCCCTCACCGTTGTGAGTTCGATGCCTACCAGGGTCGTGTATGGGTGACAGGCATACATACTGTGCGGCGCTCAGTTTATCATTTAAAACACAGGCGCTGGACTGCATAGGAACGTTCCATCAACAAGATACGCAACTACTTTTTGCAATTTACGGGCTGTTTGAATATTAATCATCAAAAAAATATTTATAATCACAGAACTAGCTAGTTTTCAGGCGGCGAGGGTGGCTGGATTTCAATCTAGTATCTCTAGGCTTCTTACCAGAACTCGTCTTATCCTGATCTGATGTAACATACTTCGATAGCGTCCTCGCCTGGGAATCGAATCTGGGCAACTGGATTAGGAGTCAACTTCATAAACCACTTTGCGACTGAAACCAAATATGTATTAATTATACAAGCAGAATTACTGTAAGTGTGTTTGTTAGTGGTTTGTTAGGGCTCTTGACCGCCGGCAACCGGCTAAACCGGCAGCCAAACTCTGTTAAAATAGAATAAAATGACTACATTATCCCATATGAACGTGCCTTTGGAAAAATCCAATAACGGTCAAATTTGCACGGTTGTACGAGATATTTGAGGTGAGCTTATGGCCGAAATTTCAGGGCTCTTGACCGCCGGCAACCGGCTAAACCGGCAGCCAAACCCTGTTAAAATAGAATAAAATGACTACATTATCCCATATGAACGTGCCTTTGGAAAAATCCAATAACGGTCAAATTTGCACAGTTGTTAGAGATATTTGAGGTGAGCTTATGGCCGAAATTTCAGGGCTCTTGACCGCCGGCAACCTGCTTAACCGGCAGCCAAACCCTGTTAAAATCGAATTAAATGACTACATTATCCCATATGAACGTGCCTTTGGAAAAATCCAATAGCGGTCAAATTTGCACGGTTGTTAGAAATATTTGAGGTGAGCTTATGGCCGAAATTTCAGGGCTCTTGACCGCCGGCAACCGGCTAAACCGGCAGCCAAACCCTGTCAAAATAGAATAAAATGACTACATTATCCAACCTGAACTTGCCTTTGGAAATATCCAATAACGCTCACATTTGCACGGTTGTTAGAGATATTTGAGGTGAGCTTATGGCCGAAATTTCAGGGCTCTTGACCGCCGGCAACCGGCTAGACCGGCAGACAAACCCTGTTAAAATAGAATAAAATGACTACATTATCCCATATGAACGTGCCTTTTGAAAAATCCAATAACGGTCAAATTTGCAAGGTAGTTAGAGATATTTCAGGTGAGCTTATGGCCGAAATTTCAGGGCTCTTGACCGCCGACAACAGGCTAAACCGTCAGCCAAACCCTGTTAAAATAGAATAAAATGACTACATTATCCCATATGAACGTGCCTTTGGAAAAATCCAATAACGGTTAAATTTGCACGTTTGTTAGAGATATTTGAGGCGAGCTTATGGCCGAAACTTCAGGGCTCTTGACCGCCAGCAACCGGCTAAACCGGCAGCAAAACCCTGTTAAAATAGAATGAAATGACTACATTATCCCATATGAAAGTGCCTTTGGAAAAATCCATTTAAAGGTCAACTTTGCACGGTTGTTAGAGATATTTGAGGTGAGCTTATGGCCGATTTTTCAGGGCTCTTGACCGCCGGAAACCGGTTAAACCGGCAACCAAACCCTGTTAAAATAGAATAAAATGACTATATTATCCCATATGAACGTGCCTTTGGAAAAATCCAATAACGGTCAAATTTGCACGGTTGTTAGAGATATTTGAGGTAAGCTTATGGCCGAAATTTCAGGGCTCTTGACCGCCGGCAACCGGCTAAACCGGCAGCAAAACCCTGTTCAAATAGAATAAAATGACTACATTATCCCATATGAACGTGCCTTTGGAAAAATCCAATAACGGTTAAATTTGCACGTTTGTTAGAGATATTTGAGGCGAGCTTATTGGCGAAACTTCAGGGCTCTTGACCGCCAGCAACCGGCTAAACCGGCAGCCAAACCCTGTTAAAATAGAATGAAATGACTACATTATCCCATATGAAAGTGCCTTTGGAAAAACCCATTTAAAGGTCAACTTTGCACGGTTGTTAGAGATATTTGAGGTGAGCTTATGGCCGATATTTCAGGGCTCTTGACCGCCGGCAACCGGTTAAACCGGCAGCCAAACCCTGTTAAAATAGAATAAAATGACTATATTATCCCATATGAAAGTGTCTTTGGAAAAATCCAATAACGGTCAAATTCGCACGGTTGTTCAAGATATTTGAGTTGAGCTTATGGCCGAAATTTCAGGGCTCTTGACAGCCTGCAACCGGCTAAACCGGCAGCCAAACCCTGTTAAAATAGAATAAAATGACTACATTATCCCATATGAACGTGCCTTTTGAAAAATCCAATAACGGTCAAATTTGCACGGTTGTTAGAGATATTTCAGGTGAGCTTATGGCAGAAGTTTCAGGGCTCTTGACCACCGGCAACCGGCTAAACCGGCAGCCAAACCCTGGTAAAATAAAATAAAATTACTACATTATCCCACATGAAAGTGCCTTTGTAAAAATCAAATAACGGTCAAATTTGCACGGTTGTTAGAGATATTTGAGGTGAGCTTATGGCCGAAATTTCAGGGCTCTTGACCGCCGGCAACCGGCTAAACCGGCAGCCAAACCCTGTTAAAATAGAATAAAATAACTACATAATCCGATATGAACGTGCCTTTGCAAAAATCCAATAACGGTCAAATTTGCATGGTTGTCAGAGATATTTGAGGTGAGCTTATGGCCGAAATCTCAGTGCTCTTGACCGCCGGCAACCGGCTAAACCGGCAGCCAAACCCTGTTAAAATAGAGTAAAATGACTATATTATCCCATGTGAACGTGCCTTTGGAAAGATCCAATAACGGTCGAATTTGCACGGTTGTTAGAGATATTTGAGATGAGCTTATGGTCGAAATTTCAGGGCTCTTGACCGCCGGCAACCGGCTAAACCAGCAGCCAAACTCTGTTAAAATAGAATAAAATGACTATATTATCCCATATGAACGTGCCTTTGGAAAAATCCAATAACGGTCAAATTTGCACGGTTGTTAGAGATATTTCAGGTGAGCTTATGGCAGAAATTTCAGGGCTCTTGACAGCCGGCAACCGGCTAAACCGGCAGCCAAACCCTGTTAAAATAGAATAAAATTACTTTATTATCCCATATGAAAGTGCCTTTGGAAAAATCCAATAACGGTAAAATTTAGACGGTTGTTAAAGATATTTGAGATGACCTTATGGCCGAAATGTCAGGGCTCTTGACAGCCTGCAACCGGCTAAACCGGCAGCCAAACCCTGTTAAAATAGAATAAAATGACTACATTATCCCATATGAACGTGCCTTTGGAAAAATCCAATAACGGTCAAATTTGCACGGTTGTTAGAGATATTTGAGGTGAGCTTATGGCCGAAATTTCAGGGCTCTTGACCGCCGGCAACCGGCTAAACCGGCAGCCAAACCCTGTTAAAATAGAATAAAATGACTACATAATCCCATATGAACGTGCCTTTGGAAAAATCCAATAACGGTCAAATTTGCAAGGTTGTCAGAGATATTTGAGGTGAGCTTATGGCAGATATTTCAGGGCTCTTGACCGCCGGCAACCGGCTAAACCGGCAGCCAAACCCTGTTAAAATAGAGTAAAATGACTATATTATCCCATGTGAACGTGCCTTTGGAAAGAACCAATAACAATCAAATTTGCACGGTTGTTAGAGATATTTGAGGTGAGTTTATGGCCGAAATTTCAGGTCTCTTTACCTCCGGCAACCGGCTAAACCGGCAGCCAAACCATGTTAAAATAGAATAAAATGACTACATAATCCCATATGAACGTGCCTTTGGAAAAATCCAATAACGGTCAAATTTGCAAGGTTGTCAGAGATATTTGAGGTGAGCTTATGGCAGATATTTCAGGGCTCTTGACAGCCGGCAACCGGCTAAACCGGCAGCCAAACCCTGTTAAAATAGAGTAAAATGACTATATTATCCCATGTGAACGTGCCTTTGGAAAGATCCAATAACAATCAAATTTGCACGGTTGTTAGAGATATTTGAGGTGAGTTTATGGCCGAAATTTCAGGGCTCTTGACCGCCGACAACCTGCTAAACCGGCAGCCAAACCCTGTTAAAATAGAATATAATGACTACATTATCCCATATGAACGTGCCTTTGGAAAAATCCGATAACGGTTAAATTTGCACGGTTGTTAGAGATATTTGAGGTGAGCTTATGGCCGAAATATCAGGGCTCTTGACCGCCGGCAACCGGCTAAACCAGCAGTCAAACCCTGTTAAAATTGAATAAATTGACTATATTATCCCATATGAACGTGCCTTTGGAAAAACCCAATAACGGTCAAATTTGCACGGTTGTCAGAGATATTTGAGGTGAGCTTATGGCCGAATTTTCAGGGCTCTTGACCGCCGGCAACCGGCTAAACCGGCAGCCAAACCCTGTTAAAATAGAATAAAATGACTATATTATCCCATATGAACGTGCCTTTGGAAAAATCCAATAACGGTCAAATTTGCACTGTTGTTAGAGATATTTCAGGTGAGCTTATGGCAGAAATTTCAGGTCTCTTTACCTCCGGCAACCGGCTAAACCGGCAGCCAAACCCTGTTAAAATAGAATAAAATGACTGTATTATCCCATATGAACGTGCCTTTGGAAAAAATCAATAACGGTCAAATTTGCACGGTTGTTAGAGGTATTTGAGGTGAGTTTTTGGTCGAAATTTCAGGGCTCTTGACCGCCGGCAACCTGCTAAACCGGCAGTCAAACCCTGTTAAAATAGAATAAAATGACAACATTATCCCATATGAACGTGCCTTTGGAAAATTCCAATAACGGTCAAATTGACACGGTTGTTAGAGATATTTGAGGTGAGCTTATGGTCGAAATTTCAGGGCTCTTGACCGCCGGCAACCGGCTAAACCGGCAGCCAACCCTGTTAAAATAGAATAAAGTGACTACATTATCCCCTGTGAATGTGCCTTTGCAATAATCCAATAACGGTCAAATTTGCACAGACAAACCCTGTTAAAATAGAATAAAATGCCTACATTATCCCATATGAACGGTATTGGGAGTGCAAATAACGGTATTGGCAGTATAGGGAGTGAAAATTAATCTATCCGGAGTGTAAATAATGTTATCCGGGGTGTAAATAATGTTATCCGGAGTAAAAAAAATGTTATCCGGAGTGAAAATAATTGTATTGGGAGTGGCAATAACGGTATTGGGAGTGCAAATAAGGTTATTTGCAGTATAGGAAGTGGAAATATTTGTATCCGGCATGTAAATAATGTTATCCGGAATTTAAATAATGTTATCCGGAGTGAAAATAATTGTATTGGGAGTGGCAATAACGGTATTGGGACTGCAAATAACGCTATAGGCAGTATAGGGAGTGAAAATAATTGTATCCGACGTGTAAATAATGTCATCCGACGTGTAAATAATGTTATCCGGTGTGTAAATAATGTTATCCGGAGTGAAAATAATTGTATTGGGAGTGGCAATAACGGTATTGGGAGTGCAAATAACGCTATTGGCAGTATAGGTAGTGAAAATAATTGTATCCGTCGTGTAAATAATGTCATCCGACATGTAAATAATGTTATCCGGAGTGTAAATAATGTTATCCGGAGTGAAAATAATTGTATTGGGAGTGGCAATAACGGTATTGGGAGTGCAAATAACGCTATTGGCTGTATAGGGAGTGAAAATAATTGTATCCGACGTGTAAATAATGTCATCCGACGTGTAAATAATGTTATCAGGAGTGTAAATAATGTTATCCGGAGTGAAAATAATTGTATTGGGAGTGGCAATAACGGTATTGGGAGTGCAAATAACGCTACTGGCAGTATAGGGAGTGAAAATAATTGTATCCGGCGTGTAAATTATGTTATCCGGCGTGTAAATAATGTTATCCGGAGTGTAAATAATGTTATCCGGAGTGAAAATAATTGTATTGGGAGTGGCAATAACGGTATTGGGAGTGCAAATAACGCTATTGGCAGTATAGGGAGTGAAAATAATGGTATCCGGCGTGTAAATAATGTTATCCGACGTGTAAATAATGTTATTGGGCGTGTAAATAATGTTATGCGGACTGAAAATAATTGTATTGGGAGTGGCAATAACGGTATTGGGAGTGCAAATAACGCTATTGGCAGTATAGGGAGTGAAAATAATGGTATCCGGCGTGTAAATAACAGGCCTGCCAAATCTCCGGATTTTAGCCAAAATCTCAGGATTTTTAGTTAATTCTCCGGATCTCCGGATTTACAGTCAAAATCTCCGGATTTCTATAAAATTGCAAAAAATATAGATTAATTAAACCTTACTAAAAAGTTGTGCAATGAACATAATAGTTATTCTGCTGCAGTCGCACATTTCCTGTTTATTGCGAGATAACAAGATAACGAGGACGCTGTCAGTGACATGATGCCTCAGTGCCTCTTGCATCACTATACAGTGAATAACCGTGTGTCATAAACTAAACCAGGGCCTCGATGTTACACTTGCTTTTATCTATTTTCATTGCATGTTCATTCTAATATTGTCAAACAGGTCACACACAGGTTTAATAGAAAGTTAAAAATTGAATGATAAAAACAGACAAAGTTATTTTAAAACAAGTTCGTTAACCATTTCAAAATCGGCAAAATGCATTTCTTAAATTCTTTGAAGAATATAATTATAAAGAAGAAAATGAATCATCATCATCATTTTTGTTCAGTCACAGTCAAAGTTAACACCAACAACAAGACATTAAAACAACAACAACAACATCTTCATCACCATCATCGTCGTCGTCATCATTGACATATTCAGACAAAATCTCCGGATTTTTAATGAAGAAGTTTTGGCAGGCCTGAAATAATGTTATCCGGCGTGTAAATAATGTTATCCGGAGTGTAAATAATGTTATCCGGAGTGAAAAAAATTGTATTGGGAGTGGCAATAACGGTATTGGGAGTGCAAATAACGCTATTGGCAGTATAGGGAGTGAAAATAATTGTATCCGGCGTGTAAATAATGTTATCCGGAATTTAAATAATGTTATCCGGAGTGAAAATAATTGTATTGGGAGTGGCAATAACGGTATTGGGACTGCAAATAACGCTATAGGCAGTATAGGGAGTGAAAATAATTGTATCCGACGTGTAAATAATGTCATCCGACGTGTAAATAATGTTATCCGGTGTGTAAATAATGTTATCCGGAGTGAAAATAATTGTATTGGGAGTGGCAATAACGGTATTGGGAGTGCAAATAACGCTATTGGCAGTATAGGGAGTGAAAATAATTGTATCCGTCGTTTAAATAATGTCATCCGACATGTAAATAATGTTATCCGGAGTGTAAATAATGTTATCCGGAGTGAAAATAATTGTATTGGGAGTGGCAATAACGGTATTGGGAGTGCAAATAACGCTATTGGCTGTAAAGGGAGTGAAAATAATTGTATCCGACGTGTAAATAATGTCATCCGACGTGTATATAATGTTATCCGGAGTGTAAATAATGTTATCCGGAGTGAAAATAATTGTATTGGGAGTGGCAATAACGGTATTGGGAGTGCAAATAACGCTACTGGCAGTATAGGGGGTGAAAATAATTGTATCCGGCGTGTAAATTATGTTATCCGGCGTATAAATAATGTTATCCGGAGTGTAAATAATGTTATCCGGAACGAAAATAATTGTATTGGGAGTGGCAATAACGGTATTGGGAGTGCAAATAACGCTATTGGCAGTATAGGGAGTGAAAATAATTGTATCCGGCGTGTAAATAATGTTATCCGGCGTGTAAATAATGTTATTCGGCGTGTAAATAATGTTATGCGGACTGAAAATAATTGTATTGGGAGTGGCAATAACGGTATTAGCAGTGCAAGTAACGCTACTGGCAGTATAGGGAGTGAAAATAATTGTATCCGGTGTGTAAATAATGTTATCCGGCGTGTAAATAATGTTATCCGGAGTGTAAATAATGTTATCCGGAGTGAAAATAATTGTATTGGGAGTGGCAATAACGGTATTGGGAGTGCAAATAACGCTATTGGCAGTATAGGGAGTGAAAATAATTGTATCCGGCATGTAAATAATATTATCAGGCGTGTAAATAATGTTCTCCGGAGTGTAAATAATGTTATCCGGAGTGAAAAAAACTGTATTGGGAGTGGCAATAACGGTATTGGTAGTGCAAATAACGCTATTGGCAGTATAGGTAGTGAAAATAATTGTATCCGTCGTGTAAATAATGTCATCCGACATGTAAATAATGTTATCCGGATTGTAAATAATGTTATCCGGAGGGAAAATAATTGTATTGGGAGTGGCAATAACGGTATTGGCACTGCAAATAACGCTATTGGCAGTATAGGGGGTAAAAAAAATGTATCCTGCGTGTAAATAATGTTATCCGGCGTGTAAATAATGATATCCGGAGTGTAAATAATGTTATCCGGAGTGAAAATAATTGTATTTGGAGTGGCAATAACGGTATTGGGAGTGCAAAAAACGCTATTGGCAGTATAGGGAGTGAAAATAATTGTATCCGGCGTGTAAATAATGTTAACCGGCGTGTAAATAATGTTATCCGGAGTGTAAATAATGTTATCCGGAGTAAAAATAATTGTATTGGGAGTGCAAATAACGCTATTGGCAGTATAGGGAGTGAAAATAATTGTATCCGGCGTGTAAATAATGTTATCCGGCGTGTAAATAATGTTATCGGGAGTGTAAATAATGTTATCCGGAGTGAAAATAATTGTATTTGGAGTGGCAATAACGGTATTGGGAGTGCAAATAACGCTATTGGCAGTATAGGGAGTGAAAATAATTGTAACCAACGTGTAAATATGTTATCCGGCGTGTAAATAATGTTATCCGGAGTGTAAATAATGTTATCTGGAGCGAAAATAATTGTATTGGGAGTGGCAGTAACGGTATTGGGAGTGCAAACAACGCTATTGGCAGTATAGGGAGTGAAAATAATTGTATCCGGCGTGTAAATAATGTTATCCGGTGTGTAAATAATGTTGTCCGGAGTGTTAATAATGTTATCCGGAGTGAAAATAATTGTATTGGGAGTGGCAATAACGGTATTGGGAGTGCAAATAACGCTATTGCCAGTATAGGGAGTGAAAATAATTGTATCCGGCATGTAAATAATGTCATTTGGCGTGTAAATAATGTTATCCGGAGTGTAAATAATGTTATCCGGAGTGAAAATAATTGTATTGTGAGTGGCAATAACGGTATTGGGAGTGCAAATAACGCTATTGTCAGTATAGGGAGTGAAAATAATTGTATCCGGTGTCTAAATAATGTTATCCGACGTGTAAATAATGTTATCCGGAGTGTAAATAATGTTATCCGGAGTGAAAATAATTGTATTGGGAGTGGCAATAACGGTATTGGGAGTGCAAATAACGCTATTGGCAGTATAGGGAGTGAAAATAATTGTATCCGGCATGTAAATAATATTATCAGGCGTGTAAATAATGTTATCCGGAGTGTAAATAATGTTATCCGGAGTGAAAATAATTGTATTGGGAGTGGCAATAACGGTATTGGGAGTGCAAATAACGCTATTGGCAGTATAGGGAGTGAAAATAATTGTATCCGGCATGTAAATAATATTATCAGGCGTGTAAATAATGTTCTCCGGAGTGTAAATAATGTTATCCGGAGTGAAAAAAACTGTATTGGGAGTGGCAATAACGGTATTGGTAGTGCAAATAACGCTATTGGCAGTATAGGTAGTGAAAATAATTGTATCCGTCGTGTAAATAATGTCATCCGACATGTAAATAATGTTATCCGGATTGTAAATAATGTTATCCGGAGGGAAAATAATTGTATTGGGAGTGGCAATAACGGTATTGGCACTGCAAATAACGCTATTGGCAGTATAGGGAGTAAAAAAAATGTATCCTGCGTGTAAATAATGTTATCCGGCGTGTAAATAATGATATCCGGAGTGTAAATAATGTTATCCGGAGTGAAAATAATTGTATTTGGAGTGGCAATAACGGTATTGGGAGTGCAAAAAACGCTATTGGCAGTATAGGGAGTGAAAATAATTGTATCCGGCGTGTAAATAATGTTAACCGGCGTGTAAATAATGTTATCCGGAGTGTAAATAATGTTATCCGGAGTAAAAATAATTGTATTGGGAGTGCAAATAACGCTATTGGCAGTATAGGGAGTGAAAATAATTGTATCCGGCGTGTAAATAATGATATCCGGCGTGTAAATAATGTTATCGGGAGTGTAAATAATGTTATCCGGAGTGAAAATAATTGTATTTGGAGTGGCAATTACGGTATTGGGAGTGCAAATAACGCTATTGGCAGTATTGGGAGTGAAAATAATTGTAACCAACGTGTAAATATGTTATCCGGCGTGTAAATAATGTTATCCGGAGTGTAAATAATGTTATCTGGAGCGAAAATAATTGTATTGGGAGTGGCAGTAACGGTATTGGGAGTGCAAACAACGCTATTGGCAGTATAGGGAGTGAAAATAATTGTATCCGGCGTGTAAATAATGTTATCCGGTGTGTAAATAATGTTGTCCGGAGTGTTAATAATGTTATCCGGAGTGAAAATAATTGTATTGGGAGTGGCAATAACGGTATTGGGAGTGCAAATAACGCTATTGCCAGTATAGGGAGTGAAAATAATTGTATCCGGCATGTAAATAATGTTATTTGGCGTGTAAATAATGTTATCCGGAGTGTAAATAATGTTATCCGGAGTGAAAATAATTGTATTGTGAGTGGCAATAACGGTATTGGGAGTGCAAATAACGCTATTGTCAGTATAGGGAGTGAAAATAATTGTATCCGGCGTGTAAATAATATTATCAGGCGTGTAAATAATATTATCCAGAGTGTAAATAATCTTATCCGGAGTGAAAATAATTGTATTGGGAGTGGCAATAACGGTATTGGGAGTGCAAATAACGCTATTGTCAGTATAGGGAGTGAAAATAATTGTATCCGGTGTCTAAATAATGTTATCCGACGTGTAAATAATGTTATGCGGAGTGTAAATAATGTTATCCGGAGTGAAAATAATTGTATTGGGAGTGGCAATAATGGTATTAGGAGTGTAAATAACGCTATTGGCAGTATAGGGAGTGAAAATAATTGTATCCGGCGTGTAAATATTTTTATCCGTCGTGTAAATAATGTTATCCGGAGTGTAAATAATGGTATCCGGAGTGAAAATAATTGTATTGGGAGTGTCAATAACGGTATTGGGAATGCAAATAACGCTATTGGCAGTATAGGGAGTGAAATTAATTGTATCCGGCGTGTAAATAATGTTATTTGGCGTGTAAATAATGTTATCCGGAGTGTAAATAATGTTATCCGCAGTGAAAATAATTTTATTGGGAGTGGCAATAACGGTATTGGGAGTGCAAATAACGCTATTGGCAGTATAGGGAGTGAAAATAATTGTATATTGCGTGTAAATAATGTTATCCGGCGTGTAAATAATGTTATCCGGAGTGTAAATCATGTTATCCGGAGTGAAAATAATTGTATTGGGAGTGGCAATAACGGTATTGGGAGTGCAAATAACGCTATTGGCAGTATAGGGAGTGAAAATAATTGTATCCGGCGTGTAAATAATATTATTCGGCGTGTAAATAATGTTATCCGGAGTGTAAATAATGTTATCCGGAGTGAAAATAATTGTATTGGTAGTGGCAATAACGGTATTGGGAGTGCAAATAACGCTATTGGCAGTATAGGGAGTGAAAATAATCGTATGCCGCGTGTAAATAATGTTATCCGGCGTGTAAATGATGTTATCCGGTGTGTAGATAATGTTATCCGGAGTGAAAATAATTGTTTTGGGAGTGGCAATAACGGTATTTGGAGTGCAAATAACGCTATTGGCAGTATAGGGAGTGAAAATAATTGTATCCGACGTGTAAATAATGTTATCCGGCGTGTAAATAATGTTATCCGGAGTGTAAATTGTTAAATCCTTTTCTAAGAAAATGAATTATTATTATATATATTTTATTGCGGGACGTCGTTTACGACGTCGGCGCGGAATTATGAAAATATAATTGGAATTTGGCGCCACGTCGTACGCCGACGTCCTGCTGACGTCTGACGTCGTTTCCGCCCTACCGGCATTCACTTGTTTATGTAAAGGAACTTGGGTTGATTTCAAGTCAAAATCGGTAAGAAAGTTTTTTATTTTTAAAAGCAGTTTATAAATTGATTATCATCAGTTATTGTAATTAGATTATCAGTCACATATTTATTTAAGCATTTGGTATTTATTTATGTAATGTTTTGGTATTTATGAACAATAATAATATTAAGTGCTAATCATAAAATATGTAATAATATATGTAATATTTGTGAATATTTGAATGAATGTGTGTTATATTTTGTATATTTTAAAGAATCGGCATAGCTACGGCATTACGGCATTACGGCATAATATAGAAAAAATAAAAGAAAGACAGCCGCATCTCTCGTTTGTCATTTCACCCGAGTCCCTTACAATTCTCGATTCTCTGGAGAAATTTAAATGGAATCCACAGAAACGGAAGATATTGCAAGTTTGAAACGATCACGTTCGACGCATTTGACGCAACTTGCAAAATAGTACAAAGAGATAGAAGAAAATATGGTTTCCTATGACAATGTGGATAACGTAAATCGTCTATATCAGAAACTAACTGATAAATTTGAAAAATTTAAAAAGGTTCATTTGGAGTGTTTAGACGTGTCCACAGATCCTGATGTAAGTGAAACTCTTGAGATGAATTTTGACAGCTGCAAACAGAACTTCATTGAGTTCCAGGATCGGTTTTCTCAATGGATGGCTTCTAAAGAGATAACTCCAGACCTGAAGAAAATAATGAAAGAGGTTCAATAGTCAGCCGCGTCAGTACCTCAACGTCAGTTTCATCGAGATCCAGGTTGAGAAGTGCCAAAGCTAAACGGCTCATCGCTGAACATCGCTGACTGAATGAGAAAATTCAATTAGAACGTGCCAGACAAGAACTCGAGGCAAAACAACAACTGCTAGAAAGCCAAAGCGAGCTAGAGGAAGCTCAATTAGAGGAGTTCGTGTGGAAGGAGGCAGTAGAAGAGGATGAGGTTCATAAAACTGACTCTGGAAGTAAAACCCGTGCGGATCCAAGTATGCACATCAGAAGTGAACAAGACGAGAGTACGAACCGACGTGAACACAGTCACGTCTCATGTCAAGACTCGCACAGCACTCAAAATGGAGTTTCGGACGTCACCGTTTGCAGCATCGATCAAGCGTTTCAGCGCCTGGCGACAACGCTGAACGAGGGATTTAATCTGCCAAAGCCGGAATTGTTGCGATTTAATGGTTCGTCGCTGGAGTACTGTAAGTTTGTCAGTAATTTCGAAACAAATATTGAGAACGGTGTAAAAGATGATAGACTTACACTAAGTTATTTAATCCAGTATTGTGATGGTGAGGCTAAGAGATCTATAGAAGACTGTGTATCACTTAAACCTAATGAAGGTTATAAACGTGCTAGGGAAATTTTATATTCGAGATATGGTAGGCCCCACATTATAGCAAGAAGTTACATTGGTAAACTTGTACATGGACCGTCGCTAAAAGCGTCTGACTCTGAGGGTCTTTCCAATTTAGCACTTGAAATGCAGAAATGTGAGATAACATTGTCTCAGTTAGGCTTTAAGTCCGACATTGATAACACTGACAACTTACGGCGCCTTGTTAAGCGCTTGCCAATGCATGTCCGAGGTTAATGGGTCGACGTTGCACATTCAATTACCGAGTCCGGCAGAGAACCGCGTTTCTCTGATTGAGTGCAATTTGTTGATCAAAAGGCACGGGTCGCCACATCTATGTATGGCCTTGATCTTGCAAGAGAAAGCAGTCACGGTAAAACCGGTGAGTCTCTGACCGCAAAGGGTAAATCTACAGTCAATCAGCCTAAAGTAACAACTTTAGCTACAAATAGTGTAGGTGACAAAAATGTAGATACACGAAAATGTTGTTGTTGTTGTTGTTGTTCAGGGTCATGTTACGACTTAGCAGAATGTAAGAAGTTTAATTCTATGAATTTAGATGAAAGATCAAACCTTGTTAGGAAGCTTAAGCTCTGTTACAATTGTTTGAAAGGAAAGCATTTTTCAAGTAATTGTAGAAAACCAAAATCATGTACAGTTTCTGATTGCATGCAAAAACATCATTATTTGTTACATAGCTGGGTTAATAGAGAAGCTAATCACACAGCTACGCAACCTTCAATTAACTGTGCGTCCACAAATGATTCATTAGGGAAAACTTGTTTGGGTATCATACCAGTGACTGTTATAGTTGAGTATGGATCAGCATGTCAAACCTATGCCCTACTCGACGATGGTGCTGACAAAACCTTATGCGATGAACGTTTACTGAAGAAGTTAAAAGTGCCTGGTAGACCTGTTACCTTTAACATCTCGACAATAAGCTCCGCAAAGAGTGCAGTCAGCGGACAGGAAGTTGACTTACATGTGCAATCAGCTTCCGGTGGAGACCAATTGAAGCTTAGTCGTGTATGTCGGTGAAGAAGTTGCCCGTATCAACAAGATCAGGCGCTAGCTCAGTAGTCATTCGACGACTGCCATACCTGTCAGACCTCAACTTACCGTGTATCGGCGATGGTGACGTCATGTTGCTAATAGGAACCGACTCGCCAGAATCCCACATTCCGATTGAGGTACGCACCGGAAATAGTAACGAACGATACGCAGTACGGACACGTCTTGGCTGGGCGGTAAGGGGACCACTACCGTTAACGTCCGAGTCTGGTTCTGCCAGCGACGCCAACGTCCATTTTGGTCACGCCAGTGACGTCATACTACATGAACAACTTCAACGTATGTGGTCATCAGACTTCGATGACAAAATACGGTATGAAAAAGAATCAATGTCGATCGAAGATAAAAGAGCGCTGAATATTATGAAATCAACGCTTACCCGTGAAGACGGTCACTATCTGATGGGACTTCCGTGGCGTCAGGACGACGCATGTTTACCAAATAACATTACTCTCGCGCATGCGCGCCTTGAGCAGCTGAAAAAGAGACTTTCTCGCGACACTGATCTTCATCAAATGTACACCGCGACATTATGTGATTACATTGAAAAGGGCTATGCAAGGGAAGTGACGGCATCTAAAAATGAAGACCGAATTTGGTACTTACCCCACCACCCTGTGACAAATGAAAACAAGCCTGGAAAGGTACGTGTAGTTTTTGATTGTGCCGCAATGTTTAAAGGAGTTTCCTTGAATAGCCAGTTACTTCAAGGCCCAGACTTGACAAACAGTTTAGTAGGAGTGCTCGTCCGTTTCAGACAAGAAAAGGTTGCTACCGTCGCGGATATTGAAGCCATGTTTCACCAAGTACGCGTATGTGACAAGGACTGTGATGCTCTCAGATTTTTATGGTGGCCCAGTGGTGACATGACAAAAACCCCGAAGACATACTGTATGACAGTTCATCTATTCGGAGCCACGTCTTCCCCAAGTTGTGCTGCGTATGCACTGATGCGAACGGCAGACGACAACGCTGATAAATTTGACCCGGAAGTAACATCAACAGTGAAAAGAAACTTCTATGTAGATGACTGTCTGAAAGCTATAACGCTTGCAACTAATTTACAAAGACTGATGCGCTTGGGTGGCTTTAGACTTACTAAGTGGCTGAGCAACGACCGCAAGGTGCTAGACGCAATACCGGAAGCAGAACGTGCACCATCAGTCAACAAGCTCGAACCTGGCGAAGCCCTCCCACAAGACCGAGCCTTGGGTGTGATGTGGGATGTTAACAACGACAAGATATTCTTCAAAGTTAAGGTGACAGACAAACCCTTGACGAGACGTGGACTTTTGTCGATTGTGAGTTCGATATTCGACCCACTTGGTCTTGGTTCGCCTGTGAAGTTGAAAGCAAAGGCAATCATACAGAACATATGCAGAGAAAAATTAGGCTGGGATGACAAAATTCCACAACGTTATGTTGACGAATGTAAAAGATGGTTGACCAGTCTTCATAACCTTGAAAGAGTGACAGTCCCGAGTTATTTTGCCGACACAACGTTCAGGGAGATAAAAAACACACAGTTACACATGTTCAGCGATGGTTCAGAGCTAGGATACGGCGCATGCGCGTACTTACGAATGGTGGATGCGCATGACAACGTCACTTGCACTCTTGTTCTTGGCAAATCCCGTCTTGCGCCCCTTAAGCAAACGTCAATTCCACGACTTGAGTTATCCGGCGCCGTTGTAGCGTGTCGGCTTTATGCGATGTTAGAAGAGGAACTAGAAGTTAAAATCGACCAATCAATATTTTGTACAGATTCAACTATACTGCTGGGGTACATCAATAATAAAACACGCCGTTTTAAGACATTTGTTGGAAACAGACTCAGTGTAATACATGAAATTAGTTCCCCAAATCAATGGCGACATGTTGGCTCAAGTTCAAATCCCGCCGACATTGCTTCGAGAGGAATCGATGCCAGTGACGCCCAGGGCCTGAGAATGTGGTTACAGGGTCCAAAATTTCTAATGAGAGATGAAACTGCTTGGCCGGTTGGTCCGCCAGTACCGGAAGTAGCCGGTGATGAAAGCGAAGTGAAAAAAGAGGTCGCGATTAATATGATCACGTCGGCTTCAAAACATGATGAATTAATAGCGCGTTACTCAGATTGGACCAGACTACAACGAGCTTTTGCATGGCTGTTTAGGTTTAAAAACTACTGCCGTGTTCGTTACCTGAAACACAAAGTTGACTTAGGCACCGGTGAATTGACAGTCGCTGAAATACGGAAGACAACACGGGCCATACTGATGTTTGTGCAAGAAAATCACTTTGCCAAAGAATTGAACGCGTTGAAAAGAAATGATCCCGTAAATAGAGACAGTAGACTTGCGTCCTTAAACCCGTTGCTTCATGACGGTCTTATCCGACTATATGGACGGCAGCAGCATACACATGTCGACGGATATCCAATCATTCTTCCAAGCAACCATCACGTGACAACAATGATAATAAATCATTATCACAGAATCAATGGCCACACAGGAACGCAGCAGGTGCTTTCAGCGACGAGAGAGAAGTACTGGATATTGCATGGGTTAAGCACGGTCAAGAAAACAGTTGGTAGGTGTTTTGCATGCAGACGACAAAATAGTCCGTTGCTAACGCAACAGATGGCACCACTAGTTAAAGAGCAGACGACACCAGATAGACCGCCATTTACCTATGTTGGAGTAGACTTTTTCGGACCCCTTATGGTAAAAATGGGACGTTCACACGTGAAGAGATATGGCTGCCTGTTTACTTGTCTAACAACTCGAGCGGTGCACATAGAGATTGCGTATAGCCTGACAACTGATTCGTTTATCAAGGCGTTCCAACGATTTACCAGCAGACGAGGAATTCCCGCGACTGTCTACAGCGACAATGGTACAAACTTAGTCAGCGGTGACAAAGAAATCAGACAAGCGATTCATGACTGGAACCAAACAAATTTAGGTCAGTACATGCTGCAGCATGAAATTGAATGGAATTTCAATCCTCCGTATGCCAGTCACAGAGGCGGAGCCTGGGAAAGACTTATCAGATCAACCCGCAGTATTCTAAAAGCAATCGCCGGAGAACAGTTACTTACCGATGAAAAGCTTGCTAAGTTGATGGCCGAAGCTGAACGGATCCTGAACGATAGGCCGATTACCAAAGTCAGCAACGACCCCAAAGACCCGCTGGCACTTACTCCAAGCATGCTTCTACTAATGAAATCAAATACATCAGTACCAAGGGGAA
Organism: Corbicula japonica; assembly: GCA_038501625.1. Taxonomy (NCBI): domain Eukaryota; kingdom Metazoa; phylum Mollusca; class Bivalvia; order Venerida; family Cyrenidae; genus Corbicula; species Corbicula japonica. The sequence goes on from JAZAYU010000622.1 coordinate 177,651, forward strand.
TTTTCAAGAAAGAAGACAATTATTGCAGACGCTGGTGGAAACAAATACAGTACCTGGCACATGTTTTTTTGGAGGAGATGGATTCGCGAGTACCTATCAGAGCTACAGCTGCGCCGGAAGTGGCAAAACCCGCGACCAGATCTCAGCATTGGTGACGTCGTATTAGTAGCCGAGAATAATATACCAAGAGGGCAGTGGCCACTGGGCAGGGTTACTAATGTGATAGTGGGTCGGGATGGGCATATTCGAAGCTGTGTGGTTCGCACTCGTAACTCAGAATCAGTTAAGCCAATAACAAGGTTATGCTTACTAGAAAGCCAGTAGTATATTCTATAAATAGACATTTATAAACTGGCGCTATGCTTATTTGTACAAATGCATCAAAATGCATATGCCTGAAATGGGAATAGGCCTGCCCATATATCATTAAATAGTCAGTAAAAGCTATGTCAAGTACCTGACATCTTTAATTAGTTATTTTAAATTGTATTTAAGGTTTGATTAAAATTTCGTTGGAATTTAATTGAACATCAATTGATTTATTATGACACCTGTCCATATTTGCATGTAAATGTATTTTAATACTATTGAAAACTATGTAAAGTATCTCATTGCAGTATTTTACTATTATTTGTAATTGTATTTAAGGGTTAAAAAATTTAATTGGAAATTCATTGTAATTTAATTGATTTCTAATTGAAAATTAATTGGGTTTATTTGTTACAATATATCATTAAGTTAATGAAATGGAGTCATTTCATAGTGGGGGAGTGTTAAATCCTTTTCTAAGAAAATGATTTATTATTATATATATTTATTTTGCGGGACGTCGTGTACGACGTCGGCGCGGAATTATGAAAATATAATTGGAATTTGGCGCCACGTCGTACGCCGACGTCCTGCAGACGTCTGACGTCGTTTCCGCCCTGCCTGCATTCACTTGTTTATGTTAAGGAACTTGGGTTGATTTCAGGTCAAAATCGGTAAGAAAGTTTTTTATTAAAATTTTTTTAAAAACAGTTTATAAATTGATTTTCATCAGTTATTGTAATTAGATTATCAGTTACATATTTCTTTAAGCATTTGGTATTTATTTATGTAATGTTTTGGCATTTATGAACAATAATAATATTAAGTGCTAATCATTATAATATGTAATAATATATGTAATATTTGTGAATATTTGAATGAATGTGTGTTATATTTTGTATATTTTAGAGAAACGGCATAGCTACGGCATAACGGCATTACGGCATAATATAGAAAAAATAAAAGAAAGACAGCCGCATCTCTCGTTTGTCATTTCACCCGAGTCCCTTACATAAATAATGTTATCCGGAGTGAAAATAATTGTATTGGGAGTGGCAATAACGGTATTGCGAGTGCAAATAACGCTATTGGCAGTATAGTAAGTGAAAATAATTGTATTCTGCGTGTAAATTATGTTATCCGGCGTGTAAATAATGTTATCCGGAGTGTAAATAATGTTATCCGGAGTGAAAATATTTGTATTGGGAGTGGCAATAACGGTATTGGGAATGCAAATAACGCTATTGGCAGTAAAGGGAGTGAAAATAATGTTATCCGGCGTGTAAATAATGTTATCCGGCGTGTAAATAATGTTATCCGAAGTGTAAATAATGTTATCCGGGGTGAAAAAAATTGTTTTGGGAGTGGCAATAACAGTATGGGGAATGCAAATAACGCTATTAGCAGTATAGGGAGTGAAACTAATTGTATCCGGCGTGTAAATAATGTTATCCGGCGTGTAAATAATGTTATCCGGAATGAAAATAATTGTATTGGGAATGGCAATAACGGTATTTGGAGTGCAAATAACGCTATTGGCAGTATAGGGAATGAAAATAATTGTATTCGGCGTGTAAATAATGTTATCCGGCGTGTAAATAATGTCATACAGAGTGTAAATAATGTTATCCGGAGTGAAAATAATTGTATTGGGAGTGGCAATAACTGTATTGGGAGTACAAATAACGCTATTGGCAGTACAGGGAGTGAAAATAATTGTATCCGGCGTGTAATTAATGTTAACCAGCGTGTAAATAATGTTATCCGGAGTGTAAATAATGTTATCCGGAGTGAAAATAATTGTATTGGGAGTGGCAATAACGGTATTGGGAGTGCAAATAACGCTATTGGCAGTATAGGGAGTGAAAATAATTGTATCCGACGTGTAAATAATGTTATCCGGCGTGTAAATAATGTTATCCGGAGTGTAAATAATGTTATCCGGAGTGAAAATAATTGTATTGGGAGTGGCAATAACGGTATTGGGAGTGCAAATAACGCTATTGGCAGTATAGGGAGTGAAAATAATTGTATCCGGCGTGTAAATAATGTTATCCGGCGTGTAAATAATGTTATCCGGAGTGTAAATAATGTTATCCGGAGTGAAAATATTTGTATTGGGAGTGGCAATAACGGTATTGGGAGTGCAAATAACGCTATTGGCAGTAAAGGGAGTGAAAATAATTGTATCCGGCGTGTAAATAATGTTATCCGGCGTGTAAATAATGTTATCCGGAGTGTAAATAATGTTATCCGGAGTGAAAATAATTGTATTGGGAGTGGCAATAACGGTATTGGGAGTGCAAATAACGCTATTGGCAGTATAGGGAGTGAAAATAATTGTATCCGGCGTGTAAATAATGTTATCCGGCGTGTAAATAATGTTATCCGGAGTGTAAATAATGATATCCGGAGTGAAAATAATTGTATTGGGAGTGGCAATAACGGTATTGGGAGTGCAAATAACGCTATTGGCAGGATAGGGAGTGAAAATAATTGTATTCGGCGTGTAAATAATGTTATCCGGCGTGTAAATAATGTTATCCGGAGTGTAAATAATGTTGTCCGGAGTGAAAATAATTGTATTGGGAGTGGCAATAACGGTATTGGGAGTGCAAATAACGCTATTGGCAGTATAGGGAGTGAAAATAATTGTATTCGACGTGTAAATAATGTTATCCGGCGTGTAAATAATGTTATTAGGAGTGTAAATAATGTTATCCGGAGTGAAAATAATTGTATTGGGAGTGGCAATAACGGTATTGGGAGTGCAAATAACGCTATTGGCAGTATAGGGAGTGAAAATAATTGTATCCGGCGTGTAAATAATGTTATCCGGCGTGTAAATAATGTTATCCGGAGTGTAAATAATGTGATCCGGAGTGAAAATAATTGTATTGGGAGTTGCAATAACGGTATTGGGAGTGCAAATAACGCTATTGGCAGTATAGGGAGTGAAAATAATTGTATCCGACGTGTAAATAATGTTATCCGGCGTGTAAATAATGTTATCCGGAGTGTAAATAATGTTATCCGGAGTGAAAATAATTGTATTGGGAGTGGCAATAACGGTATTGGGAGTGCAAATAACGCTTTTGGCAGTATAGGGAGTGAAAATAATTGTATGTGGCGTGCAAATAATGTTATCCGGCGTGTAAATAATGTTATCCGGAGTGTAAATAATTGTATTATGAGAAGCAATAACGGTATTGGGAGTGCAAATAACGCTATTGGCAGTATAGGGAGTGAAAATAATTGTATCCGGCGTGTAAATAATGTTATCCGGCGTGTAAATAATTGTACCCGGAGTGTAAATAATGTTATCCGGAGTGAAAATAATTGTATTGGGAGTGGCAATAACGGTATTGGGAGTGCAAATAACACTAATGGTAGTTTAGGGTGTGAAAAAAAATTGTATCCGGCGTGTAAATAATGTTATCCGGCGTGTAAATAATGTTATCCGGAGTGTAAATAATGTTATCCGGAGTGAAAATAATTGTATTATGGGAGTGGCAATAACGGTATTGGGAGTGCAAATAACGCTTTTGGCTGTATAGGGAGTGAAACTAATTGTATCCGGCGTGTAAAAAATGTTATCCGGAGTGTAAATAATGTTATCTGGAGTGAAAATAATTGTATTGGGAGTGGCAACAGCGGTATTGGGAGTGCAAATAACGCTATTGGCAGTATAGGGAGTGAAAATAATTGTATCCGGCGTGTAAATAATGTTATCCGGCGTGTAAATAATGTTATCCGGAGTGTAAATAATGTTATCCGATCCGGATTGAAAATAATTGTATTGGGAGTGGCAATAACGGTATTATGATTGCAAATAACGCTATTGGCAGTATAGGGAGTGAAAATAATTGTATCCGGCGTGTAAATAAGGTTATCCAGCGTGTAAATAATGTCATCCGGAGTGTAAATAATGTTATCCGGAGTGAAGATAATTGTATTGGGAGTGGCAATAACGGTATTGGGAGTGCAAATAACGCTATTGGCAGTATTAGGGAGTGAAAATAATTGTATCCGGCGTGTAAATAATGTTATATATCCAGCGTATAAATAATGTTATCCGGAGTGTAAATAATGTTATCCGGAGTGAAAATAATTGTATTGGAATTGGCAATAACGGTATTGGGAGTGCAAATAACGCTATTGGCTGTATAGTGAGTGAAAATAATTGTGTCCGGCGTGTAAATAATGTTATCCAGCTGGTAAATAATGTTATATGGAGTGTAGATAATGTTATTCGGATTGAAAATAATTGTATTGGGAGTGGCAATAACGGTATTGGGAGTTCAAAAACGCTATTGGCAATATAGGGAGTGAAAATAATTGTATCCGACGTGTAAATATTGTTATTCGGCGTGTAAATAATGTTATCCGCAGTGTAAATAATGTTATCCGATGTGAAAATAATTGTATTGGGAGTGACAATAACGGTATTGGGAGTGCAAATAACGCTATTGGCAGTATAGGGAGTGAAAATAATTGTATTCGGCGTGTAAATAATGTTATCCGGAGTGTAAATAATGTTATCCGGAGTGAAAATAATTGTATTGGGAGTGGCAGTAACGGTATTGGGAGTGCAAATAACGCTACTGGCAGTATTGGGAGTGAAAATAATTGTATCCGGCGTGTAAATAATGTTATCCGGATTGTAAATAATGTTATCCGGAGTGTGAATAATGTTATCCGAAGTGAAAATAATTGTATTGGGAGTGGCAATAACGGTATTGGGAGTGCAAATAACGCTGTTTGCAGTATAGGGAGTGAAAATAATTGTATCCGGCGTGTAAATAATGTTATCCGGCGTGAAATAATGTTATCCTGCGTGTATATAATGTTATCCTGAGGGAAAATAATTGTATTGGGAGTGGCAATAACGGTATTGGGAGTGCAAATAACGCTATTGGCCGTATAGGAAGTGAAAATAATTGTATCCGGCGTGTAAAATGTTGTCCGGCGTGTAAATAATGTTATCTGGAGTGTAAATAATGTTATCCGGAGTGAAAATAATTGTATTGGGAGTGACAATAACGGTATTGGGAGTGCAAATTACGCTATTGGCAGTATAGGGAGTGATAATAATTGTATCCGGCGGGTAAATAATGTTATCCGGCGTGTAAATAATGTTATCCGGAGTGTAAATAATGTTATCCGGAGTGAAAATAATTTTATTGGGAGTGGCAATAACGGTATTGGGAGTGCAAATAACGCTATTGGCTGTTTAGGGAGTGAAACTAATTGTATCCGGCGTGTAAATAATGTTATCCGGAGTGTAAATAATGTTATCCGGAGTGAAAATAATTGTATTGGGAGTGGCAATAACGGTATTGGGAGTTCAAATAACGCTATTGGCAGTATAGGGAGTGAAAATAATTGTATCCGGCGTGTAAATAATGTTATTTGGCGTGTAAATAATGTTATCCGGAGCGTAAATAATGTTATCTGGAGTGAAAATAATTGTATTGGGTTTGACAATAACGGTATTGGGAGTGCAAATAACGCTATTGGCGGTATAGGGAGTGAAAATAATTGTATCCGGCGTGTAAATAATGTTATCCGGCGTGTAAATAAGTAAATAATGTTATCCGGAGTGTAAGTAATGTTATCCGGAGTGAAAATAATTGTATTGGGAGTGGCAATAACGGTATTGGGAGTGCAAATAACGCTATTGGCTGAATAGGGAATGAAAATAATTGTAACCGGCGTGTAAATAATTTCATACGGCGTGTAAATAATGTTTCACGGAGTGTAAATAATGTTATCCGGAGTGAAAATTAATTGTATTGGGAGTGGCAATAACGGTATTGGGAGTGCAAATAACGCTATTGGCAGTAAAGGGCGTGAAAATAATGTTATTCGGCGTGTAAATAATGTTATCCGGCGTGTAAATAATGTTATCCGGAATGTAAATAATGTTATCCGGGGTGAAAAAAATTGTTTTGGGAGTGGCAATAACAGTATTCGGAGGGCAAAAAACGCTATTGGCAGTATAGGGAGTGAAACTAATTGTATCCGGCGTGTTTATAATGTTATCCGGCGTGTAAATAATGTTATCCGGAGTGTAAATAATGATATCCGGAGTGAAAATAATTGTATTGGGAGTGGCAATAACGGTATTGGGAGTGCAAATAACGCTACTGGCAGTACAGGAAGTAAATATAATTGTATCCGGTGTGTAAATAATGTTATCAGGCGCGTGTAAATAATGTTATCCGGAGTGTAGATAATGTTATCCGGAGTGAAAATAATTGTATTGGGAGTCGCAATAACGGTATTGGGAGTGCAAATAACGCTATTCGCAGTATAGGGAGTGAAAATAATTGTATTCGATGTGTAAATATTGTTATTCGGCGTGTAAATAATGTTATCCGGAGTGTAAATAATGTTATCCGGAGTGAAACTAATTGTATTGGGAGTGGCAATAACGGTATTGGGAGTGCAAATAACGCTTTTGGCAGTATAGGGAGTGAAAATAACTGTATCCGGCGTGTAAATAATGTTATCCGGCGTGTAAATAATGTTATCCGGCGTGTAAATAATGTTATCCGCAGTGTAAATAATGTTATCCGGAGTGAAAATGATTGTATTGGGAGTGGCAATAGCGGTATTGGGAGTGCAAATAACGCTATTGGCAGTATAGGGAGTGAAAATAATTGTATCCGGCGTGTAAAAAATGTTATCCGGCGTGTAAATAATGTTATCCGGAGTGTAAATAATGTTATCCGGAGTGAAAATAATTGTATTGGGAGAGTAACGGTTTTGGGGAGTGCAAATAACGCTATTGGCAGTATAGGGAGTGATAATAATTATTTCCGGCCTGTAAATAATGTTATCCAGCGTGTAAATAATGTTATCCGGAGTGTAAATAATGTTATCCGGGTGAAAATAATTGTATTTGGAGTGGCAAAACCGGTATTGGGAGTGCAAATAACGCTATTGGCAGTATAGGGAGTGAAAATAATTGTATCCGGCGTATAAATAATGTTATCCGGCGTGTAAATAACGTTATCCGGAGTGTAAATAATGTTATCCGGAGTGAAAATAATTGTATTGGGAGTGGCAAAATCGGTATTGGGAGTGGAAATAACGCTTTTGGCAGGATAGTGAGTGAAAATAATTGTATCCGGCGTGTAAATAATGTTATCCGGCGTGTAAATAATGTTATCCGGAGTGTAAATAATGTTATCCGGAGTGAAAATAATTGTATTGGGAGTGGCAATAACGGTATTGGGAGTGCAAATAACGATATTGGCAGGATAGGGAGGGAAAATAATTGTATCCGGCGTGTTAATAATGTTATCCGGCGTGTAAATAATGTTATCCGGAGTGTAAATAAAGTTATCCGGAGTGAAAATAATTGTATTGGGAGTGGCAATAACGGTATTGGGAGAGCAAATAACGTAATTGGCAGTATAGGGAGTGAAAATAATGTTATCCGACGCGTAAATAATGTTATCCGGCGTGTAAATAATGTTATCCGGAGTGTAAATAATGTTATCCGGAGTGAAACTAATTGTATTGGGAGTGGCAATAACGGTATTGGGAGTGCAAATAACGCTTTTGGCAGTATAGGGAGTGAAAATAACTGTATCCGGCGTGTAAATAATGTTATCCGGCGTGTAAATAATGTTATCCGGCGTGTAAATAATGTTATCCGCAGTGTAAATAATGTTATCCGGAGTGAAAATGATTGTATTGGGAGTGGCAATAGCGGTATTGGGAGTGCAAATAACGCTATTGGCAGTATAGGGAGTGAAAATAATTGTATCCGGCGTGTAAAAAATGTTATCCGGCGTGTAAATAATGTTATCCGGAGTGTAAATAATGTTATCCGGAGTGAAAATAATTGTATTGGGAGAGTAACGGTTTTGGGAGTGCAAATAACGCTATTGGCAGTATAGGGAGTGATAATAATTATTTCCGGCCTGTAAATAATGTTATCCAGCGTGTAAATAATGTTATCCGGAGTGTAAATAATGTTATCCGGGTGAAAATAATTGTATTTGGAGTGGCAAAACCGGTATTGGGAGTGCAAATAACGCTATTGGCAGTATAGGGAGTGAAAATAATTGTATCCGGCGTATAAATAATGTTATCCGGCGTGTAAATAACGTTATCCGGAGTGTAAATAATGTTATCCGGAGTGAAAATAATTGTATTGGGAGTGGCAAAATCGGTATTGGGAGTGGAAATAACGCTTTTGGCAGGATAGTGAGTGAAAATAATTGTATCCGGCGTGTAAATAATGTTATCCGGCGTGTAAATAATGTTATCCGGAGTGTAAATAATGTTATCCGGAGTGAAAATAATTGTATTGGGAGTGGCAATAACGGTATTGGGAGTGCAAATAACGCTATTGGCAGGATAGGGAGGGAAAATAATTGTATCCGGCGTGTTAATAATGTTATCCGGCGTGTAAATAATGTTATCCGGAGTGTAAATAAAGTTATCCGGAGTGAAAATAATTGTATTGGGAGTGGCAATAACGGTATTGGGAGAGCAAATAACGTAATTGGCAGTATAGGGAGTGAAAAATAATGTTATCCGACGTGTAAATAATGTTATCCGGCGTGTAAATAATGTTATCCGGAGTGTAAATAATGTTATCCGGAGTGAAAATAATTGTATTGGGAGTGGCAATAACGGTATTGGGAGTGCAAATAACGCTATTGGCAGTATAGGGAGTGAAAATAATTGTATCCGACGTGTAAATAATGTTATCCGGCGTGTAAATAATGTTATCCGGAGTGTAAATAATGTTATCCGGAGTGAAAATAATTGTATTGGGAGTGGCAATAACGGTATTGGGAGTGCAAATAACGCTATTGGCAGTATAGGGAGTGAAAATAATTGTATCCGGCGTATAAATAATGTTATCCGGCGTGTAAATAACGTTATCCGGAGTGTAAATAATGTTATCCGGAGTGAAAATAATTGTATTGGGAGTGGCAAAATCGGTATTGGGAGTGGAAATAACGCTTTTGGCAGGATAGTGAGTGAAAATAATTGTATCCGGCGTGTAAATAATGTTATCCGGCGTGTAAATAATGTTATCCGGAGTGTAAATAATGTTATCCGGAGTGAAAATAATTGTATTGGGAGTGGCAATAACGGTATTGGGAGTGCAAATAACGCTATTGGCAGGATAGGGAGGGAAAATAATTGTATCCGGCGGTGTTAATAATGTTATCCGGCGTGTAAATAATGTTATCCGGAGTGTAAATAAAGTTATCCGGAGTGAAAATAATTGTATTGGGAGTGGCAATAACGGTATTGGGAGAGCAAATAACGTAATTGGCAGTATAGGGAGTGAAAATAATGTTATCCGACGTGTAAATAATGTTATCCGGCGTGTAAATAATGTTATCCGGAGTGTAAATAATGTTATCCGGAGTGAAAATAATTGTATTGGGAGTGGCAATAACGGTATTGGGAGTGCAAATAACGCTATTGGCAGTATAGGGAGTGAAAATAATTGTATCCGACGTGTAAATAATGTTATCCGGCGTGTAAATAATGTTATCCGGAGTGTAAATAATGTTATCCGGAGTGAAAATAATTGTATTGGGAGTGGCAATAACGGTATTGGGAGTGCAAATAACGCTATTGGCAGTATAGGGAGTGAAAATAATTGTATCCGGCGTGTAAATAATTTTATCCGGCGTGAAAAAAATGTTATCCGGAGTGTATTTAATGTTTTCCTGAGTGTAAATAATGTTATCCGGAGTGAAAATAATTGTATTGGGAGTGGCAAGGATGGGAGTGCAAATAACGCTTTTGGCAGTATAGGGAGTGAAAATAATTGTATCCGGCGTGTAAATAATGTTATCCGGCGTGTAAATAATGTTATCCGGAGTGTAAATAATGTTATCCGGAGTGAAAATAATTGTATTGGGAGAGTAACGGTTTTGGGAGTGCAAATAACGCTATTGGCAGTATAGGGAGTGATAATAATTGTTTCCGGCCTGTAAATAATGTTATCCAGCGTGTAAATAATGTTATCCGGAGTGATTTTGTCTAAGTAACCATTCAAGGAATCTTTAAAACGTCACAATGTTGTCTGTCGTTGACATAGCATTTATAGTACAAATTTCATAACTTTTTACTGTATTTTATCAAAGTTATGCCCCTTTTCACTTAAAAGTTTAGAAGAAAACCTGGCATCGTCGCATTGCCGGCGTCTTGTTGTTTTGTTTTGTTTATTTACATGTTCTACTGCCAGTGCTGCCTTATTTCGAGCTCACTCTACATGTTCCTTTATGTCTCTAGCTTGCAAATGTTATATGTATTTATCTGGTCCTAAAGTTATACAGTTATTCAGCCAATCAGATGCTTGAGATTTGAGACTGGTTTCCAGGTATCCAGTATCTGTAAGGCGCGTATCAACAGCGGCGTCATAGACAATGGTGGTGTTGTGGTTTGGAGAAACAGCGTCTCAGCTCTGCTGCTCGGTGTGAAACAGACGACCACCAATATCCCACCTTAGCTTTCTCTTTTCTGAACATTTATTAACATACAAATACATTGTAAATATAATATCGCTTGTGTTCTTTTCTCACCATATGTTTTGTGAAATATCAACATCTTCCAAGAATAAAGAATGTGTTTTCGGTGATTTTCAATAACGGCTTTTCTTAATGCATTAATATTTGGTATAAAAATAGGATTATACCAATTAAATAGAAAATCGCATCTCCCTTTTAAGCCCAAATATTTAGACATTAAGACAGAGCAATTGAAACCACAGTGCACGCCTTTTTAGAATAGAGTATACATTGTTAGAAACAAAATTAACTGCCTTTAATAGCGCGAGCTGTGACCTCTTTGATTGTTTCACCCCGTCATGTGCATTAATCCATAAAAAATACATGTAGATGAATTGGGAACTTTGAAAGTCACGGAAAAAAATACGACACTATCGCACGCTCGGTTTGATTAAGCCTGTTCATGGGCAGAAATGGAAAACATATTACTGCACGCGCCGCCTAAAACTGTGTTGGGCGCAACTCAATATTTACGCCAGTAAACAGAATAATTTTGATCCATCCAAAACGACGGTGAACATGGACCATTCATTTCGTTATTTTCGTATTCAAACCATTTTATGATCAGCGGAATATGGTTTCCAGATAGAAGAATCGGTTTGCTATTTACAAGAAAACATTGGGAGGAATAGAATATAATTTTTCAGGGGATCTGAGAATACAAATCCTCCATATCAAGGAGAACGCCAGAGACATAAATTAAACAGCAGGAAGTATATCCTCGGGGTGACTGTACAATATCCAAATATATCCTGGCTGGGATATCAAAACGAACCATCTTTAAACTGTGTCCAAGGTTATAAAACTGAGTTTAGAAACCAGTCTCAAATCTCAAGCATCTGATTGGCTGAAATGGCGACCAGTCGCCATTTCAGCCAATCAGATACTTGAGATTTGAGACTGGTTTCCTTGCTCAGTTTTATAACCTTGGACACTGGCCGAAATATCAGTTTAAAGACATCCGTTTTTATAGTTGATGGTCAATGTTTTGATGAGATTATGCATGAGTAAAGCAAGACAAGTAACTGTAAAACAGCTGTTAATGTTTTTAGTGCTGTAAAAATAGGCTCGACGGCTAAATCCGTAATAGTATAATGCACAGGACAATCAATAACTTATTAAATAACCAGACATGCCGTCCTTTTTTTAGCATGTGAATAGGAATTTAAACAAATGCGCGTTATGGTTAGTGAATAATTTGTAAACAGTGATTGTGAAAAAATAATTTTACTACGTTAATACACGCATGCGGTAGAACAATCAGAAGGGCCTCATAATAACATCCCTTGGTTTGACAGCTGGAAGTACTGTTATAAGTATATTCGCATATGAAAAGCATGTATAATTATAAAGTATAAATTGAGAAGGCTGTACCTTTCCCTTTAAACAATATATATTTACCATATAGCAACCAGACATGCCGTCCTTTTTTTAGCATGTGAATAGGAATTTAAACAAATGCGCGTTATGGTTAGTGAATAATTTGTAAACAGTGATTGTGAAAAAATAATTTTACTACGTTTATACACGCATGCGGTAGAACAATCAGAAGGGCCTCATAATAACATCCCTTGGTTTGACAGCTGGAAGTACTGTTATAAGTATATTCGCATATGAAAAGCATGTATAATTATAAAGTATAAATTGAGAAGGCTGTAGCTTTCCCTTTAAACAATATATATTTACCATATAGCATGTTACAAAAACATAAACGAATACTGTCAGAATTAGGTATGATAATCAAGAAACAAGTTCCGAAATATTAAAACTATAATTTTTTGTTGTTTAGATGTATTATAAACATACACAAGTATCGGGCTCAAATATCGTAATATGAGCTTGATCTGATCCCTTCCCATAGCCTGCATTAAAATGTTTTGTATTGGTGTGAGGTTTTAGAAAAATGAAAAATAAATTTATTGGAGGGGAGGTGGTGGGGGCGGGAAGATCGAAACACAATGAAATGAAAACTTTGGTGAGGGTAACTTTATCCAGGCATCTATGACACATTATCTCCACCTCAACCTGCCTAAATCGTGGTACACAAAGGTGCATAACTCTGTCAGATGTGTCCTTGACCTAACAAATTTGGCATCATCATAACTGTGTCTTCAAAAACAATAAAATGTGAAAGTTTGAAGAAAAACTGTTAAGAATTTTCAAAGTTATAGCCATAAGTAGCATGCCATTATCGATAATGCTGCGGAATACTCAAAAATACAATCTGCGGCCCGCCCATGCAAAAACACAAACATATAGAACATAAAAAAACTTATAGATTGCCAAACAGACGTGCGTTTACTCAATGGCCTTACCGAGACCAGATTCGATGGAGTCAACTTAGCAAGATCATAATGACAGGAATAAAAACAAAAAGATCGAGCTTCTATGTTCCTTTAAAGCTTTCCACATAAACATTCATGAACTCTTAACCGCCTGCCACCGTCTTGCAAACAAAACGGTAGGCATAACGATCAACTGTAGATGGGTATATCACCAGGCATGCAGGCCGGGTGTGGATCTTCAGTCTGACGTAATTCCATAAATAACCAAAAATATATCACAATTTATATATATTTTGACAACGTTTTATTGTTTGTTTTCTTTTTATACATAAATATATACTCGGCAAAAAAAGTTCTGCACACTTGGACATTTTATAAAATATATTTTTAATTTCAACATCCACAACAAAATAATACATACCAAATAAATCAGCAATTCAAAGTAAACAATGTAAAAAAGTCAGAAATAAAATCCGATCAATACTCTATTAGCAATTCATTGTTAAAGCCACTGGGGGTTACTAAACAAAAGTTGCAAAATCACTCCCAGTAAACACCCGACGTCAAAACGACGTTGGATTTAGGTTGGATTTTGGTCGCGACGTCGGCGACCTAAATCCAACGTTAATCCGACGTCGAAAATGCGACGTCGTTTAGACGTCGAAAATGACGTCGGATAGACGTCGGTTTTTGGTCAGATATATTTGACTTCTTAACCAACTAGGAATACTTATTTTCGAATAACTTTTTTTCCCAAATTTTCTATACATATACAAAAATTTAATTAAAAGAAATATGAAAAAAATGTTTTTTCTTAATTTGAATAGTTTTTGCTGTTCAGTGGAAGGGATATTATCGAAACCTGTGCAATCGAATCTAAATGTAAACAATCCGCGCCATTTGAAACAAAGAACAAAGTCGCCAAACAAACACAGAAGGGGAAAAAAAGATTATTTTATATTTGCCAGAGAAGAAGGATAAACCAAGAAAGTTTTTTCGTATCGTAGTTTGTTTTTTAAATTCTAGTTTTGCTTAAATCTTGTTGAAATGCATGGCCAGTACATGTACAAGACACGTGGAGTTGTTTTCATGAAATACGTTTCGTCACAAAAAAGTCTCGCTACTGGGCTATTGTTATAATACGGAGCTCATAAAACACATTACGTTTACAAGAGAGGTTTAGTGATGAATTAAAATAAAACACCTTGATGGTATTTTTCAAATAGTGTTATTACACTGATAGTAATAAAAGGAAAAGGGAAGAGGTTCGATTTTGGTCGGATTCTGGTCGGAATGTGGTTACATTTTGGTCGGAACCCGACGTCAATCCGACGTCGGAAAATGACGTCTATAAAACTTTCATTTCCAACCAAAATCCAACGTTGATCCGACGTCGAGGTCCGACGTCTATCCAACGTCTTTTCGACGTCAAATGTCTCCTGGGCTAGACTTATACTGAGTAAATTCACAACGATGAATCCGGCATTCTTTCAAGCGGCTTCGCACGGAATTTAACAGCCGACGAAATTTTAATTGTGGAATTAGATTCCATTCGTGAACAAGAGAACAGGGTAGATCAACTAGCTTAACCAACTTCACGAGTTCTGTCTTGTATAGAAAGACGTCTATTAGGTGGCCGGTGTGGTCCGACATTTGCCATGACGGTCACATTAACGAAAACCTTCCTTGTTGACCATTAGAAATAAATTAATTTGAAAAACCATGCAGATGTAATTTCTTAAATAAGATTAGGTTTTGATTGCATTGGATGGTTGCTTTTATACACTTTATAAACTGGATGCGTTGTTTCAATAATACAATATGGAAACTGTTCGAATCATCACTAATCTGTTTTGTCATACCTTTAGGTCAATGAGTGAGACTTTAATTAAAACTTAAGTTTGAGTGTAATTCTGGAAATGGCTTGGTATCAAATTTTGATTACCAACTATTACAAGCATCACAGTGCATGCTCTAAATTGCTTAAAACAGACACTGGTAAAATGTTGAGTGATTTCATAGAGTTCACACCTCTACCTTGATATGGCAAATTTTGCAACTTTTGCCTGCTGACCCCTATCATACTCAAAATGACATTTCTCGCTTATTTACCAACCAATTTTAATTTCATTTTTGTCTTTAACTCCGCAAACAATTAATCTTGATATACAAGTTAGAATTTATGCCAGTTATTTGCTATATTATAAAATTTAGGCAAAAGAACACTTGTGTGCAGAACTTTTTTTGTTGGGTATATATTAAAACCCAATAAATTATCAATCCCCATTAAAAGAAATACCTACAAAACACCGAAAATACATACTTTGAGCATATTCGAGAAAAAAGCAACTTTTTTCATATCAAGTCACTAAAGGTGATTAAAATAAGTATTCACCTGACTTAAAATTCAACCTGCAACTCATGCGTCAATATTGTCCGTTTATTCGGAAGAGTTCACGTGCGTTAAGATGCAAATTTTGGCGCCAAAATCTATCCATCGTTTAGAAGTAATAACAATAATAAGTTTTCAAATTTGTTTAATATTATATGAGGACACTTAAAACTTGGACTTAAGTTTAACCATCACAGAAATCACGACTTTTACCGGACTTTCGCTTTTAAAAAATTTGAATTGTTACTTCTTAAGTTACTTAAACAATATTTCATAACATCTTATGACTTAAAGCAACTGAAAACTCCGACAATAGTAATTATTTATACAGAATAAACATGTGCATGCAAAGATTTGCTGCCGATTTTTATGCTTCCTTGAAAGCTTTAACATGTAATCTACTAGTATATTACAGTAAAAACAAAATCTATATTACAGTAAAACAATTTTTAAAAGGAGTTCAATCCTACAGATACAATTGAAATTTGACCCAGGTATGTAATACACTTAATAGTTTGATGAATAAATATTTTAAAATATGGCAAAATTAAAGTGAATATTAAGTTTTCATGACAAAATCAAAGTACAAAAAGAGTCATATCTCAGTCAAGTGTGATCTTGACTTAAAGTTTATGGCACCATCAAGACCCTGTTGTGATGAGAAGTCCATCATTATGTACAGTAAATCCCCTCATAAAGACCACCCTAAAATTAAGACCATTCTGATAAAAAGACCACTAATTCACTGTCCCTTTTAAACATTTGCACTGGTTTCTACCAAGAAATTAAGACCACCCCACTACTAAGACCACTTTTTCGAAGCCCAGAGATGGTCTTAATACAGGGGTTTCACTGTTTTTCTTTTCCTTCAAATTGCCACACAAACAGCAGAAAAAAGGTGACCCGCACCTGGCTGCGCAAAGGGCTGGTGTCATTTTCAATTAACTATAAGAAAAGTGTACAACGCATCGACACAGTTCATTGTTTATTTGAATAGAAGCAGTTTTAAAATTCAATATGATAACTTCTCATCTGCATGCTTCATTGAAAAAAAAATCAAGCACAATACAAATGAAAATAGAGCAAAGACCTGCATTTCACTAATTAGATAATTAAAATTTCACATGTAATGCTTTTTGAAGCCCAGAAATTGCACTATTAACTGACCACCACTGGGGCATTAACCCAGAACTCAACCCTACAGGGTAGGGAGCGTTTTAATTAAACTATGGCAGTTGCTCAGTCGAACGGCAATTCTAGACTGTTTCCAAAATATTTCGCTTAAAAAGAAGCTTTTAAAAGATATACATGTACTTTAAAACTTACTTTTTCCCAGGAACTTTGGACCTTTTTTCCTTCAAAAAGAGTATTATTTATATAATTTAATAAAAGTAGCTTTTAGTCAAGTGTGGAATGTTCTTCAAATCATCTTTAGTCTCTTTGAGATTTATAGAATATATTTGTTTTATTTCACAGCTGAATCTACATGTTAAAATAAAACTTAATCTGAAATAATGATGTGAAGAATATGACCATAAAATCCAAGGAATCTTGAACTTTAAATCAGAAACCACCATGGTGAAGCAGAAAATGGGAGCACAGGACGTCTCAATCTGAGTCCAGAATCAGTCTATCCTTATCTTGTAATAAAACGATACAGTTAGCATTGTATTAATTACAGTCAAACCTGTGAATAAAGTTTCAATAAATCAACTGTAAGTGAAGTCCACATGTGAATAAAGACCACATTTTATTTCCCCACTGATTTATTATTTCAAGTACAAAATCGCATGTGTCTGTGTTTTAAGACCAGCTGTCTTTAAAGATGATGTTGTGTTTTTCTTAAAAGTGGTCTTTTAAGACAGGATTGACTTTACTAGTTTTTCATACTGTCTTCATTAGCAGTACTTGTTGTGGCAGCAGACATCATAAGTAGTAGTTGATTTGCCTTCAGTTCTAAACTAGAGAACATTATGTTGTCTCCTTAAAAACTAAAAGATTGAAGAAAATATTATTTCAATTGTTCAGGGATTTCAATAGATCAGATTCTTGCATTTGAAGCAAGCAAATTAAATTTTCCACTTTGACCCCGTAAGATTCTAAGCTTGAAGTCATTTTGATGCAGGAGAATTCAGGAAGAGTGATCAAATTTTGCATTAATAAAGATAAATGTTGTGTCTATTGCATTCTAATTACATTATGTATGAAATTAATACTTACATGACGATGAAAATATATTAAAATGATGTTAAAGCATTTTTATGACTCATGCCAATCTGATTACCACTCCTTGAACAATGTTAGCTGGGGTCAGATGATGTTAGCAGGGGTCAGATGACCCCTGATTTTCAAAAGCTATGGAAATCCTGCCTGTTGCTGTTGCTGTAATTGTTAGCAGTAGTAGTCAGTTTGTGAAAGAAGCACTGGTGTATGAATTTTCATCAATTTCAAACAATAGTAGCTGGAGAGATTAAAAAATAAAAATAAAAAGATAAAAAAAAAATAACTTACCTTAACAAGAGGGTTCATGGGACCCTGGGTCGCTCACCTGCCAACAACAGTTACTGCTCAATGGTTGCAAGAGTCAGTGGATGCAAATACAATTGTCAATAAAAATTAAGACCTCAAGAGTGCAGACAAACTTTTTCTTTAATTTGACCCAGTGACCTAGATTTCAAAGTCACATGACCCAGTTCAAACTTGATCTAGATATCATTGAGATAGCCATTCTGACCAAGATTGAAGAAGATCCCACCAAAATTAAGACCGCTAGAGCTTTTTCTTTAATTTGACCTACTGACCTAGTTTTATGGGTCACATGACCCAGTTACGAACTTGACCTAGATATCATTGAGATAAACATTCTTACCAAGTTTAAAGAAGATCACACCAAAATGAAGACTGCTAAAGTGCGGACAAGATTTTTCTATAATTTTACCTGGTGACCTAGATTTCAAGGTCACATGACCAAGTTTCAAACTTCACCTAGATATCATTGATTTAAACATTCTGACCAAGTTTGAAGAAGATCGGACCAAAAATTAGACCGCTAGAGTGCAGACAAGATTTTAATATAATTTGACCTTGTGACCTAGATTTCAAGGTCGCATGACCCAGTTTCAAACTTGACCTAGATATCATTAAGATAAACTTTCTGACCAAGTTTGAAGAAGATCCAACCAAAATTAAGACTTCTAGAGTGCAGACAAGCTTTTTCTTTAATTTGACCTAGTGACCTAGATTTTAAGGTCACATGACCCAGTTTCAAATTTGACCCAGATATCATTGAGATAAACATTCTGACCAAGTTTGAAGAAGATCCAACCAAAATAAGACCTCTAGAGTGAAGACAAGCTTTTTCTTTAATTTAGCCTACTGACCTAGTTTTAAGGGTCACATGACCCAGTTACAAACATGATCTGAATATCATTGAGATAAACATTCTGACCAAGTTTAAAGAAGATCGCACCAAAATTGAGACTGCTAGAGTGCGGACAAGCTTTTTCTATAATTTGACCTAGTGACCTAGATTTTAAGGTCACAGGACCCAGTTTCGAACATGACCTAGATATCACTGAGACAAACATTCTGACCAAGTTTGAAGAAGATCGGATAACAAGAGCATTCAGAGGAGACAGCATGCTCGACTATTCGAATCATTTGAAACAAATGCAATTTGAAGATTTAAGCAAAAGGGTCCATATGACCCTGGGTCGCTCACCTGTCAACAACTGCTCAATGCTTGCAAGAATTTTGTGCAAGTATGGTAAATCAAGTCAAAAAATAAAGCTGCTATTGTGAAAAGGTAAAATAGCTTACTCTGGCTCTTTCAAGGGCCATAACTCTGGAACCCATTATGGAATCTATGGATAAACATTTTGACCAAGTTTGAAGAAGACCAAAATTAAGACCGCTAGAGTGAGGACAAGCTTTTCTATAATTGGACCAAGTTACCTAGATTTCAAGGTAACATGACCCAGTTTCGAACTTGACCTAGATATCATTGAGATAAACATTCTGACAAAGTTTAAAGAAGATTGCAACAAAATTAAGACTGCTAGAGTGCAAACAAGCATTTTCTATCATTTGACCTAGTGACCTAGATTTCAAGGTCACATGACCAAGTTTCGAACTTGACCTAAATATCATTGGGATAAACACTCTGACCAAGTTTAAAGAAGATCGCACCAAAATTACAACCACTAGAGTGCGAAAAGCTTGTTCTTTAATTTGACCTAGTGACCTAGTTTTTAGGGTCATATGACCTTGTTATGAACTTGATCTAGATATAATTGAGATAAACATTTTGATCAAGTTTAAAGAAGATTGCACCATAATTAAGACTGCTAGAGTGCAGACAAGCTTTTTCTATAATTTGACCTAGTGACCTAGATTTCAAGGTCACATGACCCAGTTTCGAAATTGAAGTAGATGTCACTGAGATTAACATTCTGGCCACGTTGAAAGAAGATCCCACTAAAATTAAGACCACTAGAGTGCGGACAAGCTTTTTCTATACTTTGACCTAGGTCACATGACCCAGTTTCGATCTTGACCTAAATGTCATTGAGATAAACATTCTGACCAAGTTTAAAAAAGATCGCACCAAAATTAAGACTGCTAGAGTGCAGATAAGCTTTTTCAATAAAGTGACCTAGTGACCTAGATTTCAAGGTCACATGACCCAGTTTCGAACTTGACCTAGATATCATTGATATTAACATTCTGACCAAGTTTAAAGAAGATCAGACCAAAATTACGACCGCTAGAGTGCAGACAAGCTTTTTCTATAATTTGATCTCTTGACCTAGATTTCAAGTTAACATGACCCAGTTTCGAACTTAACCTAGATATCATTGAGATAAACATTCTGACCAAGTTTAAAGAAGATCACACCAAAATTACGACCACTAGGGTGCGGAGAAGCTTTTTTTAAAATTTGACCTAGTGACCTAGATTTCAAGGTCACATGACCCAGTTTCGAACTTAACCTAGATATCATTGAGATAAACATTCTGACCAGGTTTAAAGAAGATCGCACTAAAATTACAACCGCTAGAGTGCGGACAAGCTTTTTTCTATAATTTGACCTAGTGACCTAGATTTAAGGGTAACATGACCCAGTTTCGAACTTGACCTAGATATCATTGAGATAAACATTCTGACCAAGTTTAAAGAAGATCGCACCAACATTACAACCGCTAGAGTGCGGACAACAATTGTGAACGGACGGACGGACGACGGACGAAGGCCCCTCACAAAAGCTCACCCTTTCACTATGTGACAGGTGAGCTAACAATAACAACTATGACCATACATTCATGTGCAATCAGGAAAAATATTAACATGTGAATGGTAAGGGAGAAATTCATCTCAAATAACAGAAATAATGCCTTAATTTAACATAAATATTAAACTGAACAGGGGAATAACTATGAAATATTTCTGAATTTGTTAGAAAACTTGTTAGTAATTTTTATTAGAGACATTTACTTTTAGTCAAATAACAATCACTTTAGTAATGTTACAGAAAAAGAAATGAAATGAAAATCTAATGGAAGTTTGAAGTTGATACCTTAAGTATTTGCAAAGTTATAGATGAAGTGTACTTAAGTGAAAATATAAGTGAAACTAGAAATGTGTCCATAGGACATGGATGACCCCGCTATGCATCGTTTTCAGACACTCAAGTGCAATGATGGGAATAATGGCATTTCAAAGACAGTGATGTTCGATTAACTATAAGAATATGCATAAACTTGAAGATCAAGTAAATTATTTGTATTTGTGTCACTGTTGTCTTCTTATTACGGAAATGTCTGTGAAGAAGTTGGTGGTAATGCAATCCAATGTCATAGTGAACATTTGTGCCAAGTTATTTTGAAATCCCTTCATTCATAAAGAAGTTATAGCATGAACAAGTAAATTCAAGTATAGTAACTGTGACCTTGACCTTGGACTTACAGGCATGGGTAATGTACGCAACACACCGCCTTGTCATGGTGAACATTTGTGCCAAGTTATTTTGAAAACCCTCCATTCAAAACAAAGTTAAAGCCCGGACAAGAAAATTCTATTTTAAGTAACAGTGACCTTGACCTTGGACCTACAGACATGGACATGGTACACGACTCACCACCTTGTCATGGTGAACATTTCTGCCAAGTTATTTTGAAATTACTCTATTCCTAACGTAGTAACAACCCTGTCAAGAAAATTCGATTTTAGTAACAGTGACCTTGACCTTGGACCTACAGGCATGGGCATGGTACAGGACACACCACCTTGTCATGATGAACATTTGTGCAAAGTTATTTTGAAATCACTCTATTCCTAACGAAGTTACAGCCCGGACAAGAGAATTCTATTTTTAGTAACATTGACCTTGACCTTGGACCTACAGGCATGGGTATTGTACGCGACACACCACCTTGTCATGGTGAACATTTATGCCAAGTTATTTTGAAATCCCTCCATTCATAACGAAGTTAAGGGCCAAGTGTATATTTTGCTTATCACAAAATGTAAGTGAAAAAGGGGCATAATTTGAAAAATATTGGAAGCAGGGTTATGGGTCTTGTTAGTTATGATGTAGATTTTGATGGTGAAAATATATTTCAAGTTTCAAGGCAATATCTCAAGTGGTTTTAAAGTTATGGGCAAAATGAATATTTTGCTTAACACAAAATATAATAAAAAAGGTGCATAATTTGAAATATATTGACAGCAGAGTTATGGGTCTTGTTGGTAATGATGTAGAATTTGATGGTGAATATATATTCCAAGTTTCAAGTTGATATCTCAAGTAGTTTATAAGTTATGGACCAAAGTGCATATTTTCCTTTACGCAAAATTTAAGTGAAAAAGGGACATAACTTGAAAAATATTTGTTGCAGAGTTATGGATGTTGTTGGTAATGATGTAGAATTTGATGGTGAATATATATTCCAAGTTTCAAGTTGATATCATAAGTAGTTTTCAAGTTATGGACCAAAGTGCATTTTTTGTTTAATGCATTTGTTTAACGGACGCCGACGCCGAAACCGGGGCGAGTAGGATAGCTCCCCTATTCTTCGAATAGTCGAGCTAAAAATTATGACCGCTAAAGTGCGGACAACAATTGTGAACGGACGACGGACAAAGGGTGATCACAAAAGCTCACCCTGTCACTTTGTGACAGGTGAGCTAAAAATTCACTCAAAAGATATGATTTTCATTGCATTGCCAAACAATGTAGATCCAGATCAGCCAGCACATACATAACTTAGTGGTTCTGAGTCTCTGAAAATAGTAGAAATTATTTCTATTTGATGGGTGTTTGTCAATATCAATATGTTTCAATGTGTTGGCATATTTTTAACAAACATAAGCACTCCAAAGTCAATTATTTTTAGTTCTTTCTTTATCAAAGCAGCATATAATTGAATAATATTCATAACCTTTATTAACAGATAAATAACTAAGGGTTCTGAGTCTCTAGAAATGGATATGGGCATTTTTGAATGATTTGTGCTTGTCAAAACAACACTTGTCAATGTGTCGACTTGTTTTTAACAAACATAATCACCCATAAATCCATTATTTTTTGTCTTACCTTCATTAAAGTGCCATATAATTAAAGGATATTCATAGTACTGTAAACACAGATACACAGCATAGTAGGCCTGAGTCTCTGAAAATGACAATGGGCATTTCTGTATCATTGGTATTGATTAAAATCAAGACTTTTCAATTATTCAGCCTATATTAACAAACATAATCACCCATAAATCCATTATTTATTGTCTTAACTTCATCAATGTGAAATATAATTGAAGTATATTCATAGTTCTTAAAACACTGACACCTAACTTAGTGGGTCTGAGTCCCTAGACAGCATAACGGGCATTTCTGTATTGTGGATCTTTATCAAAACTGTTTTGTGGATCTTTATCAAAATCAACACTTTTCAATTTGTCAGTCTTTTTTAATTAAAAAAATAACCCCTAAATCTATTATTTATTGACAAGTCTTAATAAAAGATGCATATAATTAAAGAAAATTTGTAGCACTTAAATAACAAACCCATAACTAAGTCATTCTAAGTCTCTGAAAAAAGGTATGGGCATTTCTGCATGATTTGTGCTGGTCAAAACAACACTTCTCATTATGTCAACTTGTTTTTAACAAACATAATCACCCATAAATCCATTATTTTTTGTCTTACCTTTATTAAAGTGCCATATATATTGAAGGATATTCATAGAACTGTAAACACAGATACACAGCATAGTAGGTCTGAGTCTCTGAAAATGACAATGGGCATTTCTATATAATCGGGTATTGATTAAAATCAGGTCTTTCCAATTATTCGGCCTATATTAACAAACATAATCACCCATAAATCCATTATTTACTGTCTTAACTTTATCAATGTGACATATAATTTAAGAATATTCATAGTTCTTTAAACACAGACACCTAACTTAGTGGGTCTGAGTCCCTAGACGGGATAACAGACATTTCTGTATTGTGGATCTTGATCAAAATCAACATAAGTTTTCCAATTTGTCAGTCTATTTTAACAGAAATAATAACCCCTAAATCCATTATTTATTTCATATCTTCATGAAAGATGCATATAATTAAAGAAAATTTATAGCACTTTAATTACAGACCCACAACCAAGTGTTTCTAAGTCTCAGAAAATAGCTATGGGCATTTCTGTTTGATAGGTATTGGTCAATATCAAGACTTTTAAATGTGCTGTCTTGTTTTTTACTAACATAATAACTCTAAATCCATTATTTACAATCCTATCTTCATCAATGTAACATAAAATTGATGGATATTTATTGCACTTTAATAAAAGATGCATAACTTTGTAGTTTTAAGACTCTGAAAATGGATATTGGCATTTCTGCAAGTTGGCCAAAATAAACACTTTTCAATGTGTCGACTTGTTTTTAACAAACATAATCACCCATAAATTCACCATATTTAATCTATAATTAATCAATGTGGCATATAATTAAAGCATATTCATAATATAATAATGACTGATATCTAACCTAGTATTTCTGAGTCCAGAAATGACCAAATAACTTATGGAAAAGAGACTACTCATAGTCATAAGCTTATAATTATGTATAATACATTCATATCCTAAACACAGGTATATCTAATCTATTTAAGTATGATTACCCATAAAACTCAGCAGTTGGCTCTGTAATGCATTTATAGAGGTTCTATCGACGTGCTACCGGCGTAGATCCAGATTTGCTGACCAATCCAAGTTGTCTTAGCAGGATAAACATGTACACGGTTGGCTTCTTGGTTAGAAGTAACCTAAAAAATAAAACATGGAACTTTGTAGATCTTAATCAGAGGTTCGAATGTGCCGTGTGATCCTGATCTACACTGTTTGCCCATGAAATAAAACCATATCTCATGTGGTAAAAGAGATAATAATAAAATATTCAAATGTTGAATGAGGTTCCCTTAAATTCATAAAATAATAGACATATAACACATACCATCTAGTGAAAAGAAACTGTAAACTAAGTACTGGGCATCAGTAAAGTGGATGTTTTATCTCCATAGGGTCTATTAATTTCAATTAAAACACCCTGATCTCATAACTGTACAAACCGAAAGTAGGTTTGTTTACATACATGTACATTTTGTATCTACATGTTCGGAAGAAAAAATAAACGAATCCTGTTATAAGAACGGACGTACACTGCATCAACTACAAATATAAATGACACTTTAAAAAATTGGATGTCCGTTTAATCAGCATTTTCCATATTATTACTGAAAATGAAAGTAAAATTACTTTAAAAATCCGAAAACAAGCAATATACATAAACCTTAGACGTATTTACCTGTCCAGATGGATAGGTAACAACCATAAAAAGCAAAGAAGGCTAAAAACAACTGCACTGGAAACCAGTCTGATTTATATCAGTTATTAACACTGCCAACATCTTCCATAAATCCAACATGGCGTCTACATCTTCTAAAAGCTATCATCCCATTGGTCAAATTATGGAATGTTCTCAGTAGCCTCAATGGATGAACAAAGACTGAAGATTGCTTTCCCCAGAGCGCACCACTCAACCCGGGGCTAGGCGGCGTGGACAGTAATATGCATTTCCATTACTGTCCATTAACAGGCTCAATCAAACCGAGCCTGCAATATTTTCATATTTGTCGTGTTCGATGGCTTTCAAAGTTCCCTTTTCATCTCTTTCAGTCCTTTGACATTATTATAATTATGTATCTTGAACTGCAGAGATTTATGCCATGATTGTTAAATGTTTGTTAATTGTGCATGAATAATAATCTAAAGTTATTCCATAACACAGTAGTGCATACAGCTTTACCCTTTCCTCCACAGACACACATTTATTGCGAGGGCGAACAGTTTAGATCCAGATCAGCAGGCACATCCGTGCCATCTGATCAGGATCTAAACTGTTTGCTTTTTGATTTTTTTCTGAACTGTTTGCTTTTTGATTTTTTTCTGACCAAAATGAGCCCATTGCAGATCCTGATCAACGGCACGGATGTGCCGGCTGATCTGGATTAACTCTAGTCGCACACGCGTAAAAATGCATATATATGGAGGAAAGGTTTAAATAAAAATAGTTTGTTGTGCTTGAGAGAAAGTCTGATGTGTTGTTGACAACCTCATGTATTGAGTTGGCTTAAGGTAGAAGAAAGTGTTGATGGGCAGTTGTTTCAATTGCTGATAATTTTACACCTGGTCTTTCGACTACTGCATGTTCAGCAAGATGAGGAACATGTTTCACTGCTTAAGCATTGTGGGTGCCTACTTGTTCAGCTTTATCTGGCATTGAAAACACGAACCAGACTTTTAGGTGGACTTGCTGAAAACACAATCCAGACTATTAGGTGGACTTGTTACATCTTTATCCTGTGATGCAACTACTGGCTTAGGTTTATTCTAAGTTAAGTTCCAGGTGTTGTATAAAACAATATCTTTAATGGTCCTTGATACCTCTTGTCTGCGGAATGCTCCCTCGGTGGTAAAGGCCGTCCCCACAGACCTCAGAGGTGGAACTAGACGGTGGACCTGACTCACCATACTGGCACCTTGTATCACCTCTAGATGTCAAGGAGGGAGGATGGATTTCAGCATGTGGGCCATCATGACAATTTGCACACTGAATGTTGAGTGGGTGACTTGGCTACAGAAGAGACAATACAATTAACACATTACATGAAAACCTTCATCCTCACATGATAAAGTTCACACACACAACTAGAAACATACAAACCTAAGGCTGCTTACTGTTATTATATTCCATTTTTATTTATAATGCCAATAATGATTTTATTTACTGAGTCTAAACTTTTCAATATAATTCTTAAATGATATTGATAAACAGACCTAATGACATCTAAGACTGGAACAGATATACAGAATAAATAGAGCTAACAACATTGGTAGAAAGAAATTGTTTAACCAGAAACTGAGAAATATATCTCAGCTGTTTGAATTTTCCTCCATTTTTTACATTTTATTTCTTGGCCCTTGAATCTAATTCCAAAGTCCCCAGACATTTGGCCGATTTCCAATTTTTTCTGAAAATTAAAATATTCCCTCACTTTTCCCTGACTATTTTAGTTTTCCCAACTTTTCTCTACAATGAGAACCCTGGCTTGTTTTAAATTGTGTATGTTCTCCTTGATCTGAGAATCTTAACAAACCTCAGAAAATATCTTGAATTAAACTTCATTTTACAGGTATTATGGCATTCACCTTTTAGTTAGTGTATTTCAGACATTACACAAGATATAGGTTGACAAAGAATCCTACCTTCAGCATGACCATGACCTTGTGTGGCATAATGGTGTGCATGACAACAGAGAGCTAGGGGTGAAGGTCGTTAACTTGGCAGCAGGAATGTCTCCAGTCTCATACATCACAGACTCAAACTCTGCTTGAACCAAAAATATCCCAACCAGCAGCCATGGTTTTAAGTTTCCTGAAAAATGAATTTATTTTGTATTTACTGCAGATTGATCTAGATCTACACTAAATTATTTTCACCCATACGATAAAAGTTATATTCATTGAAGTAAGGCACTAAAATAATACAAGAAACAAAATAATATCGATATCCAAATTATACCCAGTGAATTTTATTTACACTTCAATACATGATTAAGGCTTTTATCCAATGTGCCAACAGTGTAGATCCAGATCAGCCTGTACATCCATCTGAATCTACAATGTTCACTCTTAGTTTCATAAGGATATTTCTGACCATGATCAAGAGGCACACACTTAAGACCCTGTTCAGATTGCAAGATGTGCAGGATGATCTGGACGCACAATGGTCAACCATAGAATTTAAGCCATATCCCCTAGAGTAAACAGTACTGCAAATTTGAGAAACAGCAAATGAAGAACCTTTATGCTACAGACATGCTGATCTTAAAACATGGACCAGTCCATTCATTATTTCAAGGATTGCTGAGCAGATATGTACTTAAGTTACTGAAAGTCAAACATTGTCTAGATCCTGATCTGACTGCATGAATGTGCTGGATAAGCTGGGTCAACACGGGTCACTTATGAGACAACAAGCTGTGCTTGCCACTTCAAATTCTGTGCGTGTCCGTAAACTGATGTAAAGGTTTAAATATGATGTAGACTGTAAGGTTTAACCTTGGGTGATCTTGATTATCACCATGGTAAACCCACACCTTAGAAGTTTGGTTACACAACCTTGGTAAGCTAACTCTTAACCAATTGATTATATGTATTTATTTGCTTCCTTGCTGTCCATTTAATGTTGGTATTAGTCTACAGATGTATAATAATGCTCAACTCTATAAAGTACTTTATAACCATGAAAAATGATGTGTCACTTGAAAGTTTATCATAATTTCATGCAGAGATAATATTACAACTTTAAGAATGCCACTGTATGTCTCCGGCCGAACAAATGTATTAAAATGCAAAAACTAAAATCTCAATATCTCTCTTATTTGTTATATTTTTTTCATCAAATAAAAATATTCTCATTCAATAAATAAAAAGACTTAAATAATGACATCAAGAATTAATTTTGCCACCCAAAAATTTATTTTCATATTTTCGTTTTATAAATATAGAATTTAATGATTTCAAAATTTAGTTCATATGCTATATGAATGCGTTTTTGAGAAAAATTATTTTTTTTATAATCAATAAATGACTACCTTAATAAGCAACAGATAAAAGAGATGGCTAAGTTAACCGTTCACACTATCCTAAACATGATATCAGGCCAAGAAAACATCTGCTGCTCTAGAGTTTCTGTGGTCCAATTGCAATAAGCTAGCAATCCATTGCACAACATCAGGTGACTGCAGTATCAGTGGTGTTCATAAATGTTTTATTCAAATACATTAATTGAAAGATTAAAATGACAATCTAGGGGAAAAATAAAGTTCATTGCAGAATTTCTTTATACCAACACTGTCACATTATTCATATTTTATGATTAGCAATGAAAGACAGCAAGTCCCGACAGGCTTCAAGGTTCCACCTACATAATGATCCATGAAATAAAGGTGTGAAAATTGACAGTTCTAGCTTTCAAGATACTGTGCAGCAGCCTCCTAATACTGGAAAGACTGCAGATGAGTTCTCTATGGTATTCTATCCAAAGCAATTGTGGATAGAAGAAGCTTCATTATTCCAGACTGTGAGGGCAGTTCTGGGACTGTTTGTATGCTGTGACCAAGACATCTCAGGCATCCGACCTGACAAAAAAAGAAGAAAACACATGAATTTAGTTATTGGCATGAAATTTGTAGACACTGAAAAGAAGTTTGTTGTTTTCAATCAGGTCCTCTGTAGTCACCATCATGTATCTAAAGACTGCATCCTGAACAATGTGACTCACAAAACAGCATAAACCACTCCAACTCCAAGTGAACAGTAGGTATATCAGTCCCTTGGAGTTCCTAAAATCATATCACAAAGTATCACAAATTTAAAACAGATGCTACTATTACTGCACAAAATTGATTTATATCATGAACTGGTAAGATAAAAGTGATTTGAAACAATGAAAATTAAATCCAAAGTATCAAATCTATCGCCTTGGAAATTACCTATGGAATACATTTTGTAGTTAGCTTTGTGTGTACGAGTCTCTGTAAGTTTGACAGAATTTGTAAAACTTAAAATGACTAAAATTGATATATTATTGTTTTAGTTCATTAATAGACCCCAAATGATCCATCATTTTCAGTAAAAATGTGATAGTTTCTCAATATGGTTGTCAACATGAAGACCTTTTATATTCCAACTGACCCATTTTACTGAAATAGCACCATAATGGACCATCAGTTTAAAGGTTGGCATGGTCATGGTCACTTTAAATAAAACAAAGAGTCCTTTTGATTGGCCATGACCATGCCAACCTGTAAAGGGGACCATGACTGTGCAAACCTTAACCTGACTATAATGGGACTAGTTGCGTTTTAACGACAGACGACTTATACAATGTAGTGTATTATTTAATGATATTCATATTAACATAGACAAGGCAGGTTGACTTCCTGAAAAAGCACTCATCCTTACTTATCATCTTACCCCGGGTAGAGAATAAAGTGCAAATGGCTAGAGATGCCCACATTAGATCTGGTTTAAACATTTTTGTCTTTCTGTTTATACAGAATGTGGCTCCAGACACAAATATGGTCTATTGCTATACTACTATGCTCATGGCAAACATGGGGTGACCTTGGTCTTAGGTTGAACACTGGAAACATAAGACAGACCTACCTTAGTTTATGTACCAGCATTGTGTACCATCCATCAGGAAATCTGGCCTTAATTACAGTAATTTTCACCATGGGTTGTTCCCTTTGGCAGCCCTAAAAAAGTATAGCATAAAAAATCTCACACATTTCAATCAGTCATCCTCAAAAACAGGACTTTTTACTGTGTAAGTATTTCCTTATTGTGGGTAACCAAAGGGCTAAAAACTGTGTTCTCGTTCCTTACGATGGTATCAGAAAATGCTTTAATCCAGACATGTTCAATCAATTCACAGTGCAAGTGTCAAAATGTTCTTGTGCTTTTGGCAATATGTAAAAGAATTTCCAATTAACTTAAAATAATGATCTGTTTGCTGAAACCAATTTATTTAATACTGATTGGTAAATGAGTTCTGATGACTTATGCTATTTCTGCTTATAAATAACTAATTGGACTCAACCAGTACGTGTGGCCATTTGTGCATTGAGAAGGCCACGAAAGAAATCCAGCACTGATTGGATTTTATTTCTCTGGGTTAATCACTCTGTGCATGTCATGGCTTATTTATTCTCATCTATGTTATATTTGTACCATACATGTTCTTTAAAATGACCAGGTATAATATGTATCCATACCGAAATAAATCTATATATCTATTTATTGATTGATTCTTCTAGGCTGATGTGCATTTCAATTTTTTTACAGAAAGCTTCATAGGAAGTTCTACTGAAATAAAACCAGTGGTTGAACCCAGTGGTTGCTTACATGTAGCTATAGCCCAGATAAAAGTGCAACAGATGGGTGGATATTTTTAGGAATAGATACTTACATGGCTACCCTTTGGTTCTCTAATCCGTTCAATAACCCACATAAATAGTGCTACTTTAAAGACTGAATGAACAGAATTTACAGTTAGGACAGAGAAAATAAATTATTAGATTCTCATCCGGATTTTGGGAAAAATGGGGGCGGGTGGGCACTTTTTAATTTTTATTAACGAAGAAGGTTGTTCGGGATGGTCTAAAATCCGTTCTGTACGAAATAGAATATGTTTCGATTTTTTTACCAATAAATTTTTTGGGGCGGGTGGTTTTGGACAGGGGCAGGCGGGGATGAGAATCTAAAATATTTTTTTTTCTGGCCTTATCTATTTCCCATAAAATTTGTTAGGGAGCATCAAAAACTAAATTCATGTTATACCACAAGCCTACCAGTATTACCCAAACAAAGTAAATATATTATATACTGTCACTTAACTGATCAAAATTATATGCATGGAAATGTTTACTTGAGCAAGACACTACCTATGAGGACCATAAATGAGCATTTAACCCTTTCCTTAATATGTAAGCCTTTATGGTTGGTCAAACAGTGTAGATCCAGATCATTGGGCACGCATGTGCAGTCTGATCAGGATCTGCACTGTTCACTAATAAAGAGATCAGTGTAGATCCAGATCACTGGGCATGAATGTGCTGTCTGACCAGAATCAGCAGTGTTCGGTTCGCATATAAATCAATGTGTGATCAGTGTAGATCCAGATCATTGGGCACAGATGTGCTGGCTGATCTGGATCTAGACCAGTGATAAATATATGAAGAGAAGGGTTAAGTTGTAGCCACCTTAATTTAGAGGAAACATACCTGAAGTGGAAGCCTGTAGTCTCATAAATGGCCTACTAGATGGCATTGCATGTAATGAATTTTCCACAGAAGTTCTTTGTGGTTCTGATGTCGCCAACATGTCCAGCTGTGAACATTTAGCAGTAGTAGATGATCCAATCATCTGTGATGAGGCAGAAAAGATATCTGATTGTTGAAAGTTTAAGAAAAAAGAAGCAGGAGAGGACAGTGCTAGCGTTAAATAACGAAGAACTGACTGTTTAATATGGTTATACACGTAGATAGCATTTAACCTACTACTCCAGTTAAACACATTTTAACATGTGTACAACAAGTGTTGATCCAGATCATCGAAGCCATCTGATCTAGATCTGCACTGATCACATCATGGTCAGAAATAACCTAAAGACTCAAAAAGTTACAAGGTGGCATGGATGTGACAGCAGATCTGGATCTTCACTGTTTGCCCATGCAATTAAGGCCTATATATGCAAAGTAAAGGATTTAAAGAAGGAGAAAGTAACCAAATAAATCATAGAAAACAAGTCAAGTTTTTATATGCACACACAGCTACTACAAAAAGGCTTTGCACTGCAAGAAAATCAAATAAAGTGCTGATTAATTAAATAGATGCACACTGCCATCTAATTTTTCTTCACAATTTAAAGTTCATATT
This sequence comes from Corbicula japonica, assembly GCA_038501625.1. Lineage (NCBI taxonomy): Eukaryota > Metazoa > Mollusca > Bivalvia > Venerida > Cyrenidae > Corbicula > Corbicula japonica. Next base: position 210,261 of record JAZAYU010000622.1, read on the forward strand.
ACTCTGCTTATTCAAAACAATGATAGAGAAAAAAGGTAGTTCATGTATGTATTTTAAAATAGATTAACAGTAGCATGTTAAGAAACTTCAAGAGGGCAGTGCCTATGTGAAGGTTCTATGTTACAAAATTAGAATTCACCCACCAACACCAACACCTTGATGTACCTTCAGTAAAAATCCTGTAATAAGATGATTCCACAAAATTAATACTGAACTTTTCAGTGTATTCGCCACTTGTCTCAAATTAGATGTGCAGTATTTCTTCATTACAGGGTTTTTATGCCAAATATTCGGAGAAATAGGGCCCCATTGCCCCCTCAAAATAGTATATATTTTTCCCCCACGTCCAATAAAAATTCCCCCTTTGCAGGAGTCTGTTATAGACCGTTCAATTTGTTCCACTAATGTGTAAAAGCGTGATAGTGAAAATGGTAGTGAAAATGATAAATCTGAATTTTTTTCTGATGCAAGAAAATTCAACTCTGGGAAGTATGAGGCAAGATTTACTTGGTTGTACTACAGTGTTACAAAGCAAAACGCAAAAGATTAGTGAATACTTTGTTTTGTTGTGTTTGACAGTATCTTCCAAATATTCCCTCTTTCCTTTGTTAGCGTTGCAATTTTCCTCCTGCAAAGGGCTGCGACCCCCTTCTCCCAAAAGTGGAAAGAAACACTGCATTAAGATTCAAATTTTACAACGATTCATGGGACTATCAGATAAATTACTTAACATTGTCTGTAAACAAGAGCTGTCAGAGGAGACAGCATGCTCGACTATTCGAATCATTTGAAACAAATGCAATTTGAAGATTAAAACAATAACTATGGCCATACATTCATGTGCAATCAGGAAAAATATTAACAAGTGAATGGTACGGGAGAAATTATTTTCAAATAACAGAAATAATTCCTAAATGTACCATAAATATTAAACTGAATAGGGGAATAACTATGAAATATTTCTGAATTTGTTAGAAAACTTGTTAGTAATTTTTTATTAGAGACATTTACTTTTAGTCAAATATCAATCACTTCAGTAATGTTACAGAAAAAGAACTGAAATGAAAATATAATGGTAGTTTGAAGTTGATACCTTAAGTATTTGCAAAGTTATCGATGAAGTGCACTTAAGTGAAAATATAAGTGAAACTAGAAATGTGTCCATAGGACACGGATGCCCCGCTATGCATCATTTTCAGACACTCAAGTGCAATGATGGGAATAATACGCGATACACTGCCCTTTCATGGTGAACATTTGTGTCAAGTTTTTTTTGAAATCCCTCCATTTATAATGAAGTTACAGCCTGGACAAGAAAATTCTATTTTTAGTAACAGTGACCTTGACCTTGGACCTTCAGGCTTGGGTATTGTGCGGACACACTGCCTTTTCATGAACATTTGTGCAAAGTTATTTTGAAATCCCTCCATTCATAACAAAGTAACAGCCTAGACAAGAAAATTCTATTTTTAGTAACAGTGACCTTGACCATTGACCTACAGGCTTGGGCATGTAAGTGACACACTGTCTTGATATGGTGAACAATTATACCAAGTTATTTAAAAACCCAATAAGAAATAACAAAGTTACAGAGCGGACACGATTTTGCAAGAAAATTCTTTTTTTAGTAACAGTGACCTTGACCTTGGACCTACAGGCATGGGTATTGTACGCGACACACCGCCTTGTCATGGTGAACATTTGTGCCAAGTTATTTTGAAATCCCTCCATTCATAACGAAGTTAAGGGCCGACTGTATATTTTGCTTAACACAAAATGTAAGCGAAAAAGGGGCATAATTTGAAAAATATTGGAAGAAGGGTTATGGGTCTTGTTGGTTATGATGTAGATTTTGATGGTGAAAATATATTTCAAGTTTCAAGGCAATATCTCAAGTAGTTTTAAAGTTAGGGGCAAAATGCATATTTTGCTTGACACAAAATATAAGAAAAAAGGGGCATAACTTGAAATATATTGACAGCAGAGTTATGGGTCTTGTTGGTAATGATGTAGAATTTGATGGTGAATATATATTCCAAGTTTCAAGTTGATATCTCAAGTAGTTTATAAGTTATGGACCAAAGTGCATATTTTCCTTAACGCAAAATTTAAGTGAAAAAGGGGCATAACTTGAAAAATATTTGTAGCAGAGTTATGGGTGTTGTTGGTAATGATGTAGAATTTGATGGTGAATATATATTCCAAGTTTTAAGTTGATATCATAAGTAGTTTTCAAGTAATGGACCAAAGTGCATTTTTTGTTTAACGGACGCCGACGCCGACACCGGGGCGAGT
>JAZAYU010000623.1:0-80409 GCA_038501625.1 Corbicula japonica
TAATTCTTTTCACGTAAAACATGTACCCAGTTGACCTTGCAAAGGTCCTATTTCTGCCTCGATGTGCAAACACTCTCTGACCTTCACCTTCGTCATCAGTTGCTATCGGTGACAGAGAAACACCACCATCTATGTCCACTGCAAAGTAACATTAACGTGACATCATTATTATAAAACAATAACAACAACAAATTTGGTTGTTTTTTCTTCAAAATTAAAACTGAAGTTGTTAGAGTTAAAAAATTTCTCAGATCAACAGCAAATTTTTCATTTAGATCCTGAATCTCACATCTGTCCCATCTGATATGGATACTACACTGCTCGCTACATGGTCAGATATAACCTAATATACCTAAAAGCAAACAATGTAGATGCTAGACAGCCAGCTGAACTGGATCCACAGTGTTTGAGCATGTGATAAAGGACTATCTGTGGAGCTACTGATATGGAGAAGTGTTTCTCAAATTTCAAAATCCCAATCGGACATTGATGCACATCACACTAACACTTCTTTCAATAAATTGCTAACTGTTTTATTGTTTCCACAAATTAGGACAATCACGGGTATTGCTACTGTTAATTCTGACATCAGACAGCCTTTGATGAGCAGCAGTTAATTTGCATCTTAAATAAAATTTCCGTTGTAAAAATTAGACCGAACACATTCCGTTTGATCTATGGCACAGGCTATTCACTCAATGTTTAGTCATGGTAGCAGATTTGTCGATAATTGACAGGTTAAGCAGATTATGCTGTGAAAAATTGTACATGTAGGTAACTTTTGTGACAATTTATGGGCCACTTTCATGACTGAATTTTTTACCAATTGATTATTCTGAAATTAGAATGATCAGACATTTTTGCCAAAAATTGGACAATGACCTGTCTGATAATTTTTTTTAGAAACACTGCTATGAAGTAAAGGATTAAACATCACTATTCTAAAGAGCAACAAGATTTTTCTCACAGTTAATATCAAGTGAAGGAAGTCGTGGTAACCGAGGCTGGCCTACTCTTGACTGGGACATCTGCGTGGATGATGCCACAGGGGATGGTGGAACCAAATCAGCTAAGTCATCATTGTCAGCCATTGCTTCCAGTCATCTGTAATGGGAAATCAAAGACTATAATCTTGCATCAATGTTCTTTGTGGAATGATTTACAAGTATATACAGTAAAATTGTTAATTCTCTTAAAGACCACCCCAAAGATAAGACCACTTTGGTCATATGACCACTTTTTCAATGATTCTTTTAACACTTTTGTACTTGTCTCTTGAGTTTTCCCTGTTTTTAACACCATACATCCTTTGAACCCAGCAGAAATCTCCATCTCTATGCAGTCTGATCAGGATCTGCACTGTTTACTTTGAGTCATCAGGTTTATTCTGACCAAGAAGGGAAATAACCCATAATTATGGATCCAGATCTGATGGCATGGATGTGTCTGTTGTGTTTCCTTATCAGACAGCCTTGGTAGCTCAATGACAGCACAGTAAGCTAATTAGCTATACTAAGCCTGAGGTCCGTGGTTTGAATACTGGTCAAGGCCACATTTTCTCCCTCCTCAGGGGTTTTTCAGCACTGTCTGCGCCTCCGGAAAACGGAGGTGTTCCCAAAGCAAACGGCCCTGTTCCCAATCATATCCAGTTGTCATTTTTCCCAATTGAAAACATATTTTATTTCCGAAATTTCGGCAAAAATCGAATAAAATATATCAAAAGACACAGCTTTGCAGGGTGTAATAACAATTTATCAGCGTGACATCGCGGGGGATTCCCGGAGACGTTCCGCGAACCAACGCGGACGCACATTCATGCGCCGATTTATTTAAATTTTTAATTTACATGAAATTACGTGGGAATGACTTCTGACCAAAATGTGCGAGTTTTAAATAAATTTTGAGTCGACCGTGTTATCTCAATATCTTGTCAAACATTCCATAGGAATCTCAAACATGGCATCATGCTTTCAGTTTTCACACCTTAGTCAAGTGACATACCCTCTTTGGCAGGTGAGACCAAGCTGCCAATTAAGTTTGACACTGATTTTACCAATTGAATCTTTAACATGTCATCTGGCTTTCAGAGTTTTTCACACATTACGGTTGCTGTGATTTTACCGATACAAGTTTTTCTTGAAGTACTCAATCTGATATAACGTGTAATTAAATAAAACGCAATCGACTTGTGGACCCCACTTTTTCATTAAACGTAAAACACTGGTAAAAGCCAGTTTGCATGATTTAGGTAAGTTAAATTAATTACCTTGATGGTGATGTCGGTTCTTACGAAATCCACATTTTATTCCATTTATCTTTAATTGTTACATTTATAAACCGCATAATTTGAAAAACAGCCGTTAACTTATAAAAACCTCATGTATCCCTTACAAAAACATGACCATGCTGTGTATTTAGTGTTTACCCTAGTTTTTCAACCAATCACAATGCTTTATTTTTTTAAATATCTGCTTTCTATTTCGTGTAGAAACAGTCTAAAGAAACTATTCTTATAGAACAAACTTTGGGAAAAACTAGCGTAAACACTAAGTCAGTTAGAGTCCAAATAGAGAAATCTACATGAAATAGACACGCCAGTCGGTCGCTACCGCTCCCTCCTTTGCCGTGTCTATTTCATGTAGATTTCTCTATTTGGACTCTAACTAATACTTGGTATGGAGGCAAAAAAATCATTACCGCCGAACATCAAACGCGACTTCAAAAGACGTCGTCGGCTCGAAACATCCATCCGTGTTTATTTCGGCTTTGCTATAAAAACCTTTGATCTAAAACGTTTGACTTCAAAAGATGACGTCGGCTCGAAACAATCATCCGTGTTTATTTCGGCTTTACTATAAAAACGTTTGATCTACCTGGTAGTGTGCGCGTGTCATTTTTAGCTTGTGTGATGCAATAATTACTGAAATCTGATAAAAGCGATAAATTAGAGATTAGGATATATTTTATATGATGGAATATGTTAGCGTTCGGTAAATAATAATTATTTTACTTTGTCGTTCGTAAAAATGCAACCACGTTTGCGCGATTTACCTCGGCGGATCCTCCGCGAAATCGCAGCGGTAAATGATTGCCTAGAGGCATCCGCTTATCACCGTGATGAATTTACACGATCACGGTGACGAGTGGAAATCCGCGTATTGCAGGGGACGAAAATTACTCAGTCCGGGATGAAAAAAAATCGCGGGGATGAGCGGAAAAAAATTAATCCGCGCTGCGTGTACTGTAATAGAATAGGGACTTCCCTTTATCTAGAAATTGCAAGCATTCAGTGACCCTGATTTAACTGTAAGCATGAATATTTTCTGGAAGTTCTTGCAACATTATAGCTATTGAATATATCAATGAATTTAGAACTATTTTGCAAAACTTTACAGAAGGTACCCATAACTGCAGAAGATGCATCATAATATGACTCGTTAGACACTTAATTCTTTTTGTAATCTATTTTCGCGACTATGATGGCTTTGCACAACAATAAGTTCTAAAATAAAAACATACGTTTATCTGGTCTGTTTAGTTAATACTCTAAACTAACCATTAAAGTTGCTACAGTTTCACTATTTTATAAAGAATTTCAATTTCATATAATGAATAATTTAAATGAGAAAATTATTTCTGATAACAGTTGGCTAACAAGTTACCAGTTTTGCTATGTTTGTTTGAATAAAGACCAAAAAGCTGGTAAAAGTATATTGGTAATGTAAAAATTGACTGTTTTAAGCTAAATAAATGCATAATGAAATTTCCCAAAATGGACAATTTTATCGATGTGCAGGGTTCTCCCCAGGAATTTTTTAAGGGATAGCTCATAATATGCGTAAGGGGTGGGTGCCGGAGGGGTGGCCCCTCCTGCGTGCCTGCGGCGAAGTTTTTGGTAGTTTTACCCTCTTTTATTATAATTTCATGCTATTCTAAGCCATTCTGCTGGTTAAATAATAAAGAAAGCATTTATAAAAGAACATTTATTTTATTACATCAAATATATTGATTTATGTAAGTTTAATCATTGGTCAAGTTCACAGAAAACCTATCATTCTTATGTTTAAGGACCAAGTTGCGGAGAGATTAGTGATTTTTTAAGCATTTTTTATCAGACAGACAGACAAATAAACTAGCTTTATATTGTTATTTGCCTTTCAAGAAGGGGATCTAAAGAATAAGGCTCACTGGTTTAGCAATCAGTTCTTATAGATTGTTTTACTTATCACCTTTGAATTGCTAAGAAAACTGTGAACAAAAATGTATTGTCATCAATACTTACCCAAAACACATCAAAAGCTACCGACATTCTGGCTAACTGCCAATTACCAGCCCATCAATTGTTCAGTTAATTTACAGCAATCATTTTATCATCGTGAGTAGTATCTTTCATCCACTTAATCCCTTAATTGACACATGCATCGCACAGGTAATTGCAATTATTCTAATCTTCCCAATATACGGCGTCTGCTTCACTATGATTACGACCTTGACCTTAATAATGTATCAGTGTTAACTGCATGCTATAGCGAGCGTCTACTGATACAGATCACGTGACGTATTACTGGATTTATCTCAGACGCTTCGGGCAATAAACATAATTGACACACTTTACTGTGTTTGTTGGAATACACTAAAACTTTATCAGCAGGAAATAAGGCGTAGCGCTGATCTTCTGAAGCATAGCGGTTAATTTTAGGGATAGCGGATTTATGGATTTAAAATTTAAGCGTAGCGGGTCCGCTACGCTAAAATGGCCTGGGGAGAACCCTGATGTGAAAATTCCCAAAATGGGCATTTTTGTCGATAAAAATTCCCAAAATGTCCAGACTCCTTTTCCCAAAATAGGCAGAAAAACCCCTGACTCCTATTTCATGTCATCTAATCTGATTTAAAAGTGGTTGTACAATGTACTTGTGAAACAAAAAAAGCAGTCAAGAGTTAAAAACAATTTCTGGATGCTAAAGTGTTAGTTAGTCGGATTTATTTGGAGACATGTGATGTTTTGCCCATTAATCAGTATATAACACATGATCTTACAACAAACCAAGTGCCAAAAATGAGACACAGCATATTGGACTATGGTGTTGAATAAAGAAGGTATGTAGGAAATGTTTTGGGACACCTGCAGTTAACCGGTACGGCTGTTGTCGCCCCATAACCCCGCTGGCATTATTAATCATATATTCATTGAACAGTTAGTTCAAAATATAGTGGTGAATGGGGGCTGCTGCCCCCACGCCCCCGCCTGCATTAAATAACTAATATATAACTATTACCCAAGCTCTATGTAAACATCCGTACCGGTAAACTGCATTCTAGCCAATGTTTTATTGTATATTTATGTTTACGACATGTTTGATTATTGCTTGTTTTCAATAAGAAATTTAGCAAATTATACCGGTATTATTACGTATAACCAGGGTTCACAAACAATTTATTTTACTGATTATTAATCAAAGTAATGTTTATTATTTATACTTATAGACAGAACACAGTCTTGGCCTTAAACCGGGTCGATAGAATTTTGTATCCTGGAGGATTTAATCCAAAACGAGTACGAATACATACGAGTACGAAACAGTTTTAAAGTTTTATAAGCACTGTGTGTACTGCTATATATTGTTAATAGTTAAACATTCACATATTCATACTTTAATCAACAAACAACGATAGAACACTTCCAAATGCAGCGAAACTCTTCTAGAAACGTGAAATTTACACTTGCGCCAAATTTATGGACCGAACCATTTCCGGCTGCAGCATTTGACCAGCCCCAGACCAAACCAGATCATTTACGTTTGATCCGACCAAACCAAATCATGGAACCCTACCGTGCCGTAAACGGATTAGCGTAGATAAGCGCATATTTAAAGAAAATATAATAGTTCTGGGGGACAATAAGAATTTGATTTATTAGCTGGTAAAATCTTTTAAGTGAATTCTAACTTGTACCTATCAATCTCTTCTTACTTTCCTATTTACTTCACTACTATTTCTTATTCTATGACCTGTAACCACCCGTCGCGTAATAGTCAAGGGTGACTGAGACGATGTACGATGTAGATGTAGATTGTCCTGTAATGATTTAACAGTGATGAGACATGCAGATCAATTGACCTATTGAACAACATCTTACAAAGCTCTTTCAGTGCGTTATCTTGTAGCTAGCTTTTAAATTATAACTTTGAACTTTCACAAAAGGCTTTACTGTTTCGCCTGTTGTTTCAATATCATGGAACAAAACTGCACAACTGTTAAGATGATAACATTGAGATTCGATATCAAAACAATATCGCTTGATATTATGCATTTTATTTTTTATTTTTCATTGTAATAATAATAATAATAATAATAATAATAATAATAATAATAATAATGAATACAGTGTATGGCCCCAAGTAAAATGGGTTTCTTCTTACGAGAAAACAATCATGGGTAGAACACAACAGAAATTTAAACAAGCATAATTATCGGATACGACGACCTCCGAAGGTAATCATTGATAACAGCATCGACTGAAACAATAAGGACACCTTTTACAACAATTACACGGCACAAAAATGCTACTGTATGCTAGCAGATGAAAAGGAACACAGAAATTCACAAAACAACATAAATGAAAATGTCAGGACTCTGTTTGATTGGAGCTCTTCATTTGAAATAACGAAAATGCATACAACGTCCCAAGCCGGGTTGAACGAAACACAAATATTTTCCTTACCCAAATGAAAACAATCAAATATCGATTCAATCGATTCTTTAAATGGAAACGGTCTGAAGTAAGAGTTTCACCGAGGCGACTGCAAGACGTGTGTAAATACTAGTATTGTGGATTATGTAAATTGAACAAGTAAGTTTAGAAATTCTGATTTGTTAAAATTGCTAATGCTAATGTTATCTGAGGACATAATGAGTTTTAGTGCGAATGATTTCGTAAAAAATGCAACAAACATATAAGAAATATCCACACTCAGGAAACGCAAACTTCCACACAGCCATACAGCAAGGACAGTTTGGCCATACCATGTGGTTTGTGACTTCATTTTTCGGTATTACGGCAAAATAAAGCCATCGATTCAAATCTTCATAGCATTGTAACTATTTTATTAGTTTACTATTTTCGACGAAATTTAGCGCATTCCAAAGTCGAACACTACCCACGGTTGTCAACATACTTGTCACCTTATGTTGACGTTTGTCTGTGATTCGGGGCAAAAACTGAAATTGAATGATAAAATTTTATAATTTAATACACAGAGTTCATTAGTTCAATATAGAATACAGTTGTAAATAAACTTTGAAGTCAGGGTGTGATTATTACGCCAAAATGAAGCGTAAGATGAATATCTAGCCATATTCGTTAACATGTTTTATATTATGGATTATTATTACATTGTATTTCTTATCATTATTCTAAAAGTACATTTTGCATGATAACAGAAGTGATCAATATTTAAAAATTAATAGTACGATTGGCTATTGAGTGTCTGTCAACATAAGTCGGAAAATGCTGACAGATGTTTGGTTTTACAAGTGTTAGTCAACATTTTAAATCGAAATATAAATTGCTGCGTGGGTGTTTGGACGCGTTCTCCACGTTTTTAGATGGTGTTCGTTATTTCCCAATCAGAACATATTGGCTGGTAAACAGATAAGAAACACAATTATCTGAATACTTATTAGTCATATCCCAGATAACAGACATAAGCTGGTTAACGTTGTCCTAAGGCTGTTTGCGTTAGCCAAACGAAGGTTGCAACGTTGGCCCAACGCCTTTTTGCTAATTGGTGCAACGTAGGTCCATCATATGGTTTTCTCTGCATCATCAGGAATCTTCAGTACTTAAAACATAGAATAGGATTTCTCTCAACTTAATGGCTTTCTTTTGTGATGAAATGATTTTTAGTTCGTTATTAAGCCAAGTGTACCAAAAGCATAGGTGGAGAAATCTTGGTTTCTTATTTTCAAATGTTTTATAATGCGCAAGTAAAATGAGTCTAAATATTGGAAATTTCCCTTCACAAGTTGGCATATTACATAATATTTTCTTATACCTACATATTTTTTACATGGTGTATTTCGAGTAAAGGATGACATTAATAGGCAATAAAAAAGATAGAAATTGATGATGCATTAACATTTGCACTAAAATGATAAACAAAATATTTCGAAAATGATATGTATTATTGTCTCTAAATAAACATATGAATTCATCATGTCAATATATTTTACACGACACTGACATCTTAAAATGTTGACCATGGTGAGAATCGAATCCGTACCGTACTGCGCAACTTAACTAGCTATATAACTCTGAACACGCTGCCGAATGAGCTAGCCAGGGCTACCCACAAAAAGGATGCGCGGCTAACCCTCACGCTGATAAACGTAATAACGATCTAATCGTAAGGACGATAAAATGCAACATCATCAAATATATCATTCACAAATCGATGAAATTTCTTTATGTAGCTCCTAACTCTTTGTCATAAACTGGCTGAAATATTCTCGTAAAAACTGTCGTGTCTAGGCGATATGACATGGATTTGATAGACATATACAGTATAGCGGTTTTATGTGTTCTGTGAAATTCATGTCATTCTAATTCATGCGAGATGAAATTGTTGATCACATATAGAAGGTCCGCAAAGAAATGCAAAAAATTTGAGAAAAGCCAGCTGCTATAAACGCAGTAATAAGCTCGTTACGTTTCAAACAATAAATGTTCGGTGTCACTATAAGGCCACAAATGGTTATATAAGGACACAAATACTTTTGCACGATTAAAAACATAATTATGTTCTATCTATATATTAATGTGCTTTGGCAAAATGTAAACTAGCCAGTGTATGAGTTTCTCCATACAGGTTAAGTGTATATATCATTATATGGTTCATTTATTTCGCTCTTACTAGATATTAACTTAAATAAAGATAACAAGGTTACTACAACACAAAACCCATTTCAACATTAAGTTAAGTGATGACATGTTAGTAAAGTTACACTTAAAAATAATACAAATACAGTATCCATACAATAAAAAAGAAAATGCAGTCCTAGAAAAGGGCAACAGTGGTTAGCATTTAAAGAGAGAACATTCGAAGGATCGGTGAGTTGGAAAGCAAATGATAGCCCTGGGATTATACAGCTTTTAGATAAATTCAATACTCATAGGCATGTAATAATTCAAAAGTAAAGTAAGTAAGGAAATTGGTTTTAAAAGGCCAGTAGCAATATAAATTATAAGAAATTTTAGGGAAACATTTATCTCTAATCAAATCAAATCAAAAGATCTAAAAAATATTGAAATTGCCTGGATGAAAGACTTCGCACTGATCGTATAAAAACATTTGTTCCCTAATTGCACGTGCGGGAAGTGTGAGTTTTCTGAGTGTGGCTTTTCCTAATAAATAAACATTTTGAAACTTTAAAATTTATTGAAACAAAAAAAGAAGCGTTATAAAAACAAATTTTATTGAGATTTATACTGTCAGTGAAAACTTTTTTTCCGTCGAAAAACCACGTGCCAAGTAGAAGGCTTCAAATATTAGCTGCTTTTTATCTCCGAAAGGGCTATCAACTGCGCCACAGACAATATGTTAAACCATGTATGATTATAGATATCTGTTGGCTTCAAAGAATCCGCTGTGGAATCCCCTGTCTGATAAAATCAATCATGTTTCATAAAAGCGATGAGATATCAGATTTTAAATGAAGCATTGAAATACTCTTTCTTGATGTGTCACGTCTAAAATATTGCTCATGCTCTTCTGACATGTCTCGCCGCTCGTGCGTTATCTTCTTTAACCGTTCACCTTTTAACAAAGCTATTGTGTTAAGTTTATAACTGTCTGGAATTTCTTATGAAATCAATACACACACAACCACTCTATTAATTGATGATACAATTATTAGGTAATCATTACTAATGAGTAATACTCAAAGGAACATTAGTCAGATCACTCGATCAGAAAACAAACTGAATAACTGATAATGGATAAGGAAACACTTGATACTCTGTTTATATAAAAATGATTATTTTCTTGCACAATATTATATTGGCAAGTATTTTTCAGTGAGTAATTCTCACAAAAGGAACAAGACCATAATATATTTGTATACTGTTTGATGATGAATAATATTTTTGTAGTCTTCCTAAAAATTATTAGTTTAATATTAAGGCCCGTTTTGTAGGGAAATAGATGACAAAGGAACTTTGAAAGCCACCGAGCACGACAAATACGAAAATATTGCAGGCTCTGTTTTGATTGAGCCTGTTCATGGAAGCTATTGTTATAGAAGCATTAAATAGTGTTCAATCACCATATAAATATACCTCTTGGGATTTTATTTGACGTCTTTAGTGACTCGCAAAATTTATATTCTCTGTTCTTCTGAAAAATATATTATTATATAAAGTTAAGGCCATTATTTTTATATTTTATTTAGGGAAAAAGCCTATGTACGTAATTTTCTGTGGACCATATGCAGTGGTCAATGGAATGGCGTTTATCTGAAAATACAGAAAAAAGTATTTGATCAAATAAATAAGATGCTCTTAACATTCTGCGTAGGCAGTAAACAGAATAGGTCAATCAAACGGGTCTGCAATATCTTCTTTTGTATCTTCTTCGACCCAAAGTTCTTTCATCTAATGTAAATTGCGGTTCGTGTAAATGCTAAGTCATAATGTCTACAATTATGATAGTTAAATTATATATTCCTCAGATGTAGTACCAATATTACAGTGTGGAAACTAACTTTAATTAAATTCATTACAGCTTTCAGAGCATTTAAAATTATAGCGATTGCCTTATAATTATGATCTTGTGAAGGATTTGTATGTACGGCCAGAAGTTAGTAAAAGAATAGAAATACAAAAGAAAGATACTGAATAAGTGCAAGCTGTCACACATGTCTTCTTCGAGAAAACTGGAACGACATATTATGTATTTATAACTGAACATTTTTAAAGACCAAATGTGAATACAATAAGTAAGCTACTAAATCAATGTATGAGGAGAAATTTTACAGCCGCCAAGCGGAACAAACAACACCACTATATATTTAAATAGATGAAAACGGTATTTGGGGAGCCACCGAACACGGCAAATAATCAACATATTGCGGGTTCGGTTTGATTGAGCCTGTTGTGAGCAGTAATGGAAGTGAATATTACTGCCAACGCCGACTATCCTCTTGTTGAACGCTACTCAATATTTACACAAAAATACGTAATCGCGCTCAACGACCTCTAGAGATGATAACTAACAATTGCACTGAATTAAATCCATGGGGATATTAAAGTAAGTGTTTATAATTTATGTCGTATTATGTTTAGTTTATGTAACAGTCAACCAAACTTAGCACAAAACGATGAGAACGACTTTGAAAAAGTTCTCAAGAAGAGAGAAGTAAAACAGAAATAAAATCTACCCATTGACATGCGTAACGTATAAACGTCTATCATCACTTCGGTGATGGAATGATTAAAATATTTTAGAATAACAAACAGAATTTTGCACTCGGAAAAATTTCCGTTATGTATTAACTTTAGTGTATCAAATAACATACTAGGCTGTGAAATTAAATAGATGAAAATTTTCCAGAAGTCACAAAGGGTATGAGTTTTAGTGTATCTAATAAACTTGGCTGAGAAATAAAGAGACGACAAATTTCCAGAGGTCACAAAAGTATGTTAAATAAAATTTTATATCACGGGGCCAAAAGTTTTTTCTGTATTAGAACAGATGCGATAAAAGAACTAAATACCAACAATTTGTTAAAAGTTTCTAATTTTCACTAGCAAAATTATATTTTTTGTTTAACAAAATAAAATTTTAAATTAAATTTAAAAGATTATGTGTTTTTTTTCAAGTATAGATAATACAGATGGGAGGTCGCGATGTTGTTGTAGTTCGACGTTGTTTTAGTTACATAAACTATTCAAAATAAATGTATTCAAAAATTATTTGGGGCGCCTCGGGGTGAGGAAAATGACGTCAATCCTTGAAATGAAATAAATTCTAACAGATGACATTATCTTTTATGATATTTTGAGGTAAAATAACCGAACATTGTCAAAATGTATAATAAAATAGCTTAGTTGTAAGAAAATAATAGATAATTGTAAGTTCATTCCAAATAACTTTTCCGTGACTCGCCTGATTAGGTTGATGAGCAGTATCATTGTCTTATTGTCCCAAGCAATCCATATCTTACTATCATGTCCAGCAATTTATTCAAGACACTTAACTTTCAAAGACGAAAATACTACAAAATTAGATTTTCTATTCACAGATCGATACAGTTTCTTGCTCATGCTTCTATCTCGTGATATTACTAATATATACTCACAGACAAGCAAACTGTCGCGTCTAAACGATATTATGTGGATTCAATATTCTGTATAGTGGTTTTATCAGCGTTCTGTAAAATTCATGTCTCAATCAATGGAAAGAAATAAATCTCATTTGTTTCTTGTACATTGTAGATCACATGAAGATTACTCGTTAAAAATACAGAAACTTTGCGGAAAGGCACCTAGTCCAAACCCAATAATTAGCTTCGTTACTTTTAAAAATAAAAACAATCGATTTTTTACAATAAAGTCAGAAATACAGGTTATATATTAAAAAAGTGAAACATGCGTAACAATAATAAGCTTCTTTTGAATAATATACAAAATCGGTTTAACAGCAAAAAGTCACAAATACAGGTTGTATTTTTAAACGCCTTGATATCACAGCTTCTCCCATACAGCAAAAAGTCAGAGAGGAAATCAGAGCATGGGTTTATGAAATGATCAACTTCATGTAAGACATCTTAGATAATTAACGAAAAAGAGAACCTGGGGGCGGGTACCGTTTAATACAAAGAAATTTACAGTGCATATACAGACTAAGAAATACTATGGTCTTTATATATTATGTATATGGCAAAAGTGTATTGAATGTAATGATAACCATACAAATGCGGCGGCAGCGCCTAGCCAGTCATGCATGAGACACAGTACATATCAATAAATACACGCCAAAACGGATAGTTCAAGTATGCCTATCTCAGTCGACCACAATTATTGAAATTCTGCATAGTTTGAAATGAGCATATTAGTTGAAACTTATAGCTACAAGCGAGACAGGGTATACGTTCTCCATATAAAATAGATGCTGTTAGTGACAAATAAAGAATACTGCAAAATATTGCAAAAACAAATAAAAGAAAATAGAACATTAAAAGAGCATTTGTATAAATAACAAAGCTCATGCAAATCAAAAATTCTTCTCGGCATGAGCTTAAGTAATAAAATGTTTTGTAATGAGAAGATGAATAGGGAACTTTAAAAGACATAAAGCCGAACATGACAAAAAAAGTACAAGTATTGCAGGCTCGAGTTGACAACCCCTGTTTATAAGCAGAAATGAAAAGTACATAAACAAATAATACGGAAATGCAAAATAACTCAATGAAGTACTTCGTATTGGTCGCATTACAAAGTTATGGCATGTGTCTTACTTCTATTTGGCTGACATCTGTAGTTTCTGAGCGTGACTCTGAGGGAACCTTGAAACCCACTGAACACGACAAATATGAAAATATTGCAGGCTCGGTTTGATTTAGCCTGTTCTTGGGCATATAACTGTCCACGCCGAAAAGCCCTGGTTCAGCGCTACTTACTATCTACACAAGTATAGTAAACAACGGCCGTCAAGAATGGTGATTGAAAACATTATTGATTGAATGTACAGGGTGACATTTTACAGCCGCCGCACGGCACAAACAAGGAAACTAAATAATTCATATAAGAGATGACAAAGTGCTTAACTTCAAAAGGTCTACCCACTGCACCGTAGACACAATTTTTAATAACATATGAACTTTATATCTGTTTGCTTCAAAGAATCCCATTTTGAACTACCCTGCTCGATGAGATCACGTTACATAAAGCTTAGCTTGATATCAGATTTGTTTAAATGTCGTTTAAAATACTATTTCTTTTCTTCAATACACAATATGCCACATGCTAAATATTGATCATAGTCTTCTGTCGTAATTTGCAGCCCGTGTGTTATCTTCTTTAAATTTGCACCTGCCTATTGTATGAACATATTTTCTCTTGAAATCAATACATAGTGTGGCAGATTTGGGTTGGAAAGAGTAGCCACGACCAGGATTCGAACCTCGGACCTCCGGCTTACCGTGCCGTCGCTCTACCAATTGAGCTAACGAGGCCGCTGGTACGAAATCTACTACATTTCCTCCCCATTTATACGAGACATTTCCAACTTACTTGGAAATGTGCACGTTTCTGCCCAAGTTCGAGGCGAATACCCCAGCCAAACATGCTTCTCCCGAAAGAGCTCCAAGGGTAATCGCCCTGTTCGCAGCGCCAATGTGGCAGATTTGGGTTGGAAAGAGTAGCCTCGACCAGGATTCGAACCTCGGACCTCCGGCTTACCGTGCCGTCGCTCTACCAATTGAGCTACCGAGGCCGCTGGTTATGATCAGTTATAATTTCAGTTACTGCCATGATCAGGCTCAATCAAACCGACCCTGCAATATTTTCATATTTGTCGTGTTCGGTGGCTTTCAAAGTTCCCTTTTCGCCTATTCTAATATGTTATATCTGTGGTGTAGTAGGGTTTTAAGGAGTTTATGAAGGTTTCTTTCAAATCGGGAAACTTTTAAACGAAAGTAGAAGCCCAAGCTGTTTTTTTTTAAATCCTTTCATCGTGTTCTTGCTGTTCTTGCTGACTATGATCCAGTGATGTCATTGAGTACCCACCTTCTTAGTTTGACAAAACCATTAGCTTCCTATGTTTTATACCGTTGTGAGCTTTTGCATTGTTTAGTTGATTTTTGGGTTTGAGTGTATTCACCAAGACAACTTCTACTTGTTTGTTCTTATAAGAACCATTTCGCAAGTGCGCGTTTGGTGCACACTAGCGTGATTTTGCCACTGACGGTTTCAAGGCTTTAACCCCTCGGGTTTTCATTTCCTTGTTTGTGATGTCTTTTTAAATTGATTAGTTTATAAACCCATGCTCTCGTTTCCTCTCTGCATCATGGCTTTGTGACGAGACTGCCTGTGGATGTGGCCATTCCTGATATTCATGTTTCTCCTTTTTACTTAAGACAAGATGTTATTTTTGGAAATCTGGGAGTACTTAGCCATCTGCAATGCTTAGCTAGGTTACTGAACTGTAGTTCTTATATGATAGATGTATTTTAAGAAATGGTTACAGTCTGTGAATATTTCTCTTACAATCATTTATTCATAGAATATGACTTATTCAATCGCAAAATTGCATTTTATCACGAAATCGTTACTCATAAAATCGAGGATGCTATTAATATGAAAAGAACTGCATTATTATACAAATATATGAAAAGAGAACTTTGAAAGCCACCGAATACGACATATATGAACGCATTGCAGGCTATGTTTGATTGAGCCAGTTCATTTGATTTAATGGAAATACAAGAAAATTATATGAAAGAACTTAATAGTTCATTACTAGTTTTGCAGTTAACAGCTGCTGTATGCTTAGAGCATTAAGTACACTTCGCATTTTATCATAATTCTGATTTCAAGTTATTATGCAATAGGCTTAACAATCAGTTGTATCAGATCTGTAAATCTATCAGCACTCGTTTGTTTCAGGAATATTTGTCCGTATACTGTAAACAATCGTGGCAAGAGAACGGGGGGGGGGGGGGGGAGGGGGGGGGGGGAGTTGAGGTGGGGTGGAGTGGGGTCGCTTTTCAAAGATTGTAGGGTACTATTGCCCTGTATCTAATAATATAGTTATTTTTGGTGTGGTATTCCTGTAAATGTTACTTCAACATATAGACCTGTATTTATTGAAAGCTAATATAGCTTTAGATATTGTTTAACCATTCGATGAATATACAACTTATGCGTCTTTTGTGTAAGGCAGTGTTTATATTATCAGCTGCCATGTATATAATCTATTTTAATTAGTCGGAATTTGTTGTCATTTCATTTAGGACCTATTCTACTACCTCGGCTATATGTCGTTGCACAACGTCGTTTGAAATACAGTACAACCTGTGCTAAAAAGGTGAAATATGCATATCAGGAATCGCCACATTCAGAAAAAACAGCCTCCCACACAGTCAAGAAGAAGAGCGGGAGAGAGCATGGTTAATAAAATGATCAGTTTCAAAAGAGACACCACTAACAATTAACAAAAATGAGAACCCGAGCGGTTACCGCCATGGAACGGTCAGTGGCAAACAAATTGCCACTGGGGGTTTAAACCAGGTTCTAGGGTGCACCAACCTCACACTTGCCTCAACAGGTTCTCATATCACAAAATAAATACAAGTTGTCTTGGTGAAACCACTCCAATCCACTTATCGGCTCAACAATGTTGCATGCAAAAGCACACAAACATATAAAACATTAGAATCTAATAGCATTGCAAAGCCAAAGGGCGGGTACTCGATGATAAAGACCAACCGTACATAAGGACCATGTTTATTTGTCCCACTGACTGATTTAAATATGAACAAAGACCATCTGCTTTTAAAGACCACTTTTGGGTTTGCCCCGGAGTGGTCTTTGTAGACAGGTTTGCCTGTATATTAAATGTTGTACGTTTTATTCGTCTACATAATAAGTTGCACTCATCCCTTGCGATTTTACACTTTCTTTAAATTACATATTTATTATTTTTCATTGCCTGTCGATAGAACAGTCTAGATAAAATCTTTGCAGTGGGGTAAGGGTTAAATACCGTATCTGCTGAGGACATTAACTTTAAAAATTGAGAATTGCGCGATTCTTTATTACCTTTTTTTTTTCTTGTTGTATTACATTCTAAAAAGTTTCGGTGTTCCCGTCTACATAAATAATTAATTATCTTCTCTTTAGAAAGCTAATCACAAATGAACAATATGGAACTGTATGTTTAAATTTAATTACTTATAATATGTATGGTATCGACATGTTTATATAATAACATTATGCAAAGAATTGGAAAATAAACGGAGTTACCCTTAAATGGGGCCTGAAAAAGACCTTTAAATATTGACAAAAAGGAAATATGCATATCAGGAAAGTCTAGATCCGGAAAACAAAAAAAGGAAATATGCATATCAGGAAAGTCTAGATCCGGAAAACAAAAAAAGGAAATATGCATATCAGGAAAGTCTAGATCCGGAAAACAAAAAAAGGAAATATGCATATCAGGAAAGTCTAGATCCGGAAAACAAAAAAGGGAAATATGCATATCAGGAAAGTCTAGATCCGGAAAAGAAAAAAAGGAAATATGCATATCAGGAAAGTCTAGATCCGGAAAACAAAAAAAGGAAATATGCATATCAGGAAAGTCTAGATCCGGAAAACACAGCCCGCAGCCAACAGTAGACTGGAAAAGAGAGCATTTGTCAACACAATGATCAATCTCTAAAAGGACGTGAAAAACAATTAACGAAAATAAGAACCCGGAGGGTTACCGCTTTCCAACGGTCAATGACAAAATATTTTGCCACTGAGGGGTTTAAACCATGTTCTAGGGTGCAACATCCTAATATTTTCCGACAAGGTTCTCATAAGACCAAACAATTACAAATTGTCTTAGTGAATTAAGTCCAAACCACCAACTTAAACCGCGGCTAGGTGACGTTCACATTAGCCTAAGTATGCATTACAGTTAATGCCTTAAAAACGGGCTAATTCACACCGAGCATGCAATAGTTTAATGCATGCGCGACTGTAACGTATATGAACCTTATTAACATGTAAACATAATCACCACAATTATGATTATTAACTTAAATATTCTTCACATGTTAATTACAGCATTATAATGTAAATGTTAATAAGATTCGTAACAGCTAGCGTAGCTTTTTCTAATCATAGCAATTTCTTAAATATCGCGCAGTGTATGAACATTTTATGCATGGCAGGATTTATCCAAATGTACCCAATAAAAGACTAGGAAGAGGTAGAATTCATTTCATTGAAGTTTGCTCGCGGACACTGAAGCTTTCACACAGGTCTTCTTAGAGACAACTAAATCGAGATAAAACTTTAAATTTTACTGAACGATCCACAGACAAGCTTGTGTGAATACGTGTTGTAAGCTAACAGGTCTCTACATTTTCGTGGTGCTAGACTTAAATATCCATATTTGATTTATTGAAGGAATTTCTTGCAGTAGATACATTTTACGATAGTTGCGTCCATAGACACAATCAATAGACTACCGGACTTTTTACATTTCACGGATTATTTGGCAGGAATTATGTGATGATGAACTTTAAAATTAAAATAACATTTCAGGAATACCTCGTGGCTTTTATGGTCGCATACTGCTTGCATTATGGTAAGAGTAATTTGCATTAATTTTATATTATATATTCATGGTAATTTGTGCGATGTCTGTCAACTTATCGCGATTGTGTCTTTAATTTCCAATTCCAGCAAAATATATTTATCATTGGGGTTTTCATAATCGGTTGAACTATAGCAAATTGTAGCAAAAATGAAATAAATTCGTTTTTGAAAAATTCTTTAAAAGAAAAAATTATAGGTTACAATTTTTCCCAACCTACAAGACAGGGCTAATCATTTTCTTGTTTGCATAAAGAAAAATTGATGTTTTCAGAAAATATATTCAATGTTCCCGGTTAAATTATTTTTTGGTGTTTATTTTCTTCTGCAAAAGATATGTTCAGATTATGTCAAATATAATTTCTAGACACAGGCGTCTTCGTAAAATAAAATAGCAACATGATAAAACTATATAATTTACCAATCTATAACGTTTCCAGATCATGTTCGTTGCGTGATATGAATTTTCAGAAATATTAGAGAAAACTGGTGGTCTGGTGATGGGGATAGCGCGCGCTTCTGTAGAGTACATACTGTCACAATCATAAATGAAATCTCGAGAGCTAGGAGAGATTATCCGTTAACAAAATGCAGAAATTTTGTGGACAATTAGTTTCAGGTTAAGCAATGATTAGTTCCATTACGTTATTAAATAAACAATATTGTTTTCATTTTCACACAAAAACGACAGAAACACAAATGCAAGATACTGTAAAATAACACATATTCGCGTTCAGTTAATTTTCTATATATTCACAATCTCTAATTTAAGGCTCCAAACTTTAAGAGAAAAAAAGATACAAAGCATGACAGTGGAACATCTTTATCTTTGTTAAGAAGCTGGCGTAGCATATCCGCGAACATTTTTGTTCAGAAATAAGATAAAAGAAAACACGAAACTAGCATATATGTATGACCTTGCAAAAACGCGAAAAGTTTTATGCGCGAATATTTAATATTTTACAGTTTATACCAATAGTATTTATAAATCATTGATAGCTTTTGTCGTTGTATACAATCATTTGCACCATTTTGTAGTGCATCATGTAGGATTGCTCTATAATGAATAGGTTCTCTAAAATGAAGACAAAACAAAGATACGCACAAACCAGATAAAACTTCAACATACCTCAATGAAATAACTATTATGTTTAAACAACATTATGCTTTGAAAAGATTAATTTTATTAACGAGACTGTACAAGAATGTAACTGGAAAAAGTAAAACACAAAACGTAGCAAGGCAAGTGTAAGTAATGGCATTGACGTACATGTATACCGTGACCCACATCAATTCAAAAATATAATCATTATTTAATTGTTGCAGTTTAAAGTGACTACCGCGTCAAGATATTTTTTTCAACCCACGTTTTATGGATAATGGACATCTAAAATGAAGAAAGTTATAGGCAACATCAACTTAATATTTACTTATTTTGAAAATTACCATCTCTTTATTCAAAAAAAAGGGGAAGGCTACCAACATGACAGCGCACTGCATGTTGGTGATTGAATCATTTTCAGCCGATCACTTTGATTACCTTTTGGTTTGCACGACGTTAGCAGGGGTTAAAGTTCTAGAACTTTCTTGATTTTAACACTCACGCTCTCTTTTCCTCTCTATTTCTTGGCTGTATGGAGAGGCTATTCCTCTCTATTTCTTGGCTGCATGGAGAGGCTATTCCTCTCTATTTCTTGGCTGCATGGAGAGGCTATTCCTCTCTATTTCTTGGCTGCATGGAGAGGCTATTCCTCTCTATTTCTTGGCTGGATGGAGAGGCTATTCCTCTCTATTTCTTGGCTGCATGGAGAGGCTATTCCTCTCTATTTCTTGGCTGTATGGAGAGGCTATTCCTCTCTATTTCTTGGCTGCATGGAGAGGCTTTTCCTCTCTATTTCTTGGCTGTATGGAGAGGCTATTCCTCTCTATTTCTTGGCTGCATGGAGAGGCTTTTCCTCTCTATTTCTTGGCTGTATGGAGAGGCTTTTCCTCTCTATTTCTTGGCTGCATGGAGAGGCTATTCCTCTCTATTTCTTGGCTGTATGGAGAGGCTATTCCTCTCTATTTCTTGGCTGTATGGAGAGGCTTTTCCTCTCTATTTCTTGGCTGTATGGAGAGGCTATGTTTTCTGTATGTGGCTTTTTCTGGTCTGCCTATTTCACATTTTTTATTAAAAAAAACAACACACAAGCTCGATCATTTTCTTGTATTCCTTCCATAGTGTACTCGCTGATTTCCAGGTACGCTGGGTCCAAGATATTAAAACTGAGAGACGATTTTAGACTTGTCTCCATTTCAGGTAACAAAATGCTTGAGATTTAAGACTGGGTTCCAATCTGAGTTTTAGTCTCGGAATCAGATTTCAATAAGGTCATCGATACCGTTTCGTTTGTCAATGCCATAAGCTATTTACTAATTATGTTACTAACTATGTTTTATTTGTTTGTGTGCATTTGCATGCAGTGTTGTTGAGTAGTGAAGGATGGAGTCAATTCACTGAAACAACTTGTATTTGTTTGTTCATATGAGATTATGGCAACGTAAGTCTCAGGTTGGTGAACCCTAGATGATGGTTTAACCCCCCCCCCCCCCAGTAGCAAAATGATTCCGAATCGTCAATAACCGTTCAAAGCGGTCAGCTCTTTGGTTCTCATGTTTGTTAATTTTATGTGGTGTCTTTTTTAAATTGATTATATTAAATCACATGCTTTATTTTCCACTCTCTACATTTTTGACTGTGCGGTGAGGCTGTGCCTCTGAATGTAACAAATACTAATATGCATATTTGATATAGGTCTGATATTTAATTGTTAAAACAGTCGAAGAGTGCGTAGTTCATGTATATCTATTTTTTGTTAAATAGTACCATAGAGACTTCTCAGCTGTTCGTTTCAGACAGTATTACGTAAACTCTTCTCGTCGCAGTCTGTGGTTAGTAGCTCTATGACATTGTGTTGAAAACAATTGTGCAGCATGTTACTGCTGTCTGTCAGAGAGCAATTTATGTAGCACCACACACGCATCAAATACTAGTAGATTTTGAGATTTCGATATTTCCTTACTATATGTTTATGGAGCAACTAATGCACCTCTGTTCTTTAGTCATGTTTTCTGTGTTTAAATTCCGTATCCAATGTCTTGAAATTGTTGACTAAGGACCTTTAAAAGCAACAGAACACGGCATAATTGAAATAATGAAGGCTAGGTTTGGCAGCAGCTATTCATGGGCAAATTTATGTAAATATATTTTTGAAAGTTAAAATAAACGTGTATACTGTAAACATGAAACCGTGTATAAAACTTCAGGGCTTCATCAGTTTCTTAATTCATGCCATTTGAATCTTTTGGGAGCCAATGTAATGGTTGAAGTATTACATCCCCAGTGGCTTACCTGTCCGAAGCTAGAACTGCGAGATTTTTCTTTTTTCGTTATTTTTTAGTATTATAATCGGGTTTTGATAATTTATTAACATGTGAAATATGCATATCAGGATTAACCACAATAAACACAGCCTTATCATAGAGTCAAGAAGTAGAGCAGAAAACAGAACGTGTGCTTATAATATGATCAATTCCAAAAAGGCGGCGCCACAATTACTAGTAACAAAAATGAGAACCCGAGGTGTAAGGTACCACTTTGAAACGGTCGGCGACAAAGTATATTGGATTTTAGGGTTTTAAGACTCTTGGATTCTTAGCATTTCCAGCCCGACATTGCCTATACTTCTTTGGCCCAATATGTCTCCAAAAGCTGTAAACTGGTTATGAACTTACTATATTTTTACCTTCTCCGGTATTGCGTGAGTGTTCACGTCTCAAGTGATGTTCATGCTCTATTGCAGAAATCTTTCGTTATCTTCTTTAACTAACAGCTCAGTATATTAACATTGTCTGGAAATTTTCTAGAGATCGATACTTGTAAATCTGCGTTATTCATCACCGATGAGACAGACATTACTCTTACGCGAATATGAGTAATGCTAAACGGACCTTAAATCACTGCTGTTAAAAATTACGGCCTTGAGCACGAAACATAAATCTGTGTAAATATTAAGTAGCGCTCAACCTGGGGCTGGGCGGCATGGGCAGTTAAATGCATTTCCAATACTGCCCATCAAAGGGCAAGATCAAACCAGGCCTGCAATATTTTCATACTTGTCGTGTTCATTTTTGATTTTTTTGTTTTAATTGCTCATAAAATACACATACAAAGAAAATAATTATTATGTCAGCAAAACTATGTAGTATGTAATATGAATACGTTTTAAGTTGTTAAAGTAATGAACAAACATTTTTTTATACAATTTTAATATAAAATATTAAAAAAAACATGCCTGTGTCTTTCTAAAGTACATATAATTGTTGTTATCCGATCGGTGATAAAACGATTACAAATGCATAATAAACTTTTTGAGAGACGGAAATTATATATGGCTGCCAAAAATACTGATGAATTTAAAGAAACACTTTCGATTCAAGGATAAATGCTGTAGGTCACCCTGGAACATGTTAATGAGTTAATAGTTTACATTTCATACATCGTTATAATACTAGAAGATAAAAGAAGAAGATTACTTTATTATACTACCAGATGATAAAAAATAGAAATTAAATGCACAAAATCTTCCAAGTGGAAGCGATGCCTTTAAAAAAATCGAATTCAAGAGTAAATCTTTTACATAGAGTTAGAAGATAAATGAATTATAAATATTTAACCGGTATGTTGCACGGAACGTTTTCTTTGAGACATTTCCTTTGGTATAGAATAAAAGAGAACTTTGAAAGTAAACATAAATGAAAAATATGAAAATATTGCTGGGTTTGATTTAGCCTGCTTATGGACAGTAATGTAAATTTATGTTTCTGTCCAGACTTCCGGGTCAAACACAACTCGGTTACATTACAGAGTTTGATCCCTTACAAACGGTGGTGTGCATATTGCACTAATAAGTCATTACAAAGGCAATTAGGCTCTCACTTGACATAAAACCCCGGTTTAATATTCTCCGCCCTGGTATTATGATTAAACACTTATTTGTAATAGCAGCACTTAACGTCGAATCTCCCATAATGTGTTATAAATGCACAAGCAAACTGTGTTTTAAAATGCTTATTATGACATAATTCTTTTAAATTAGGAAAATGTCCGCGTTTGCAGTAGAAACGAGATACGTTTAGTAAAGTTCCATGTCTTTTCTTCGTTATTTTCCCTTGCGTTTCTTATCGTTTCTTTATCATTCTAAAAACTAAAATACCACACGAGTGAGCAGATTTTATGTCAGACATGAATTTTTTGTTTCATCTAATTTGTTTATTAAAGATTCACCAGAGATAATCACTACCCAGATCTAGATTTGTACAATCCATAAATATTTTTACAAATTTTGACATGGAAACATTCTGTGCAATCATATATAAATCAAACGTTCTAACATGTATAGATAAATATTTGTTTCTGAGCAAAATTGAATGCAAATGGATAAATTTGAACTATAAAAGTTTTCAGTTTTGGACACTGGCTTTTCTTTATTGATTTTAATAATAAAACATGCACCATAATGATTACGTGAAACCAAAAACAAATTGCAGTACATTATATTACGGTCAAAGCAACACCGTTTCAGAGGTAAAAGGCGGGGTCTGCATGCTCTGCCTTCCGCATGGATGTTATAAAATACTGACAAACTTGTTTTCAGATCTGTTTTACGCCATCTTAGTTTTTGCTCGGCAAAATTATTGTTTTCAAATTAGGGTCTTGGTCTTTGAATGACAGTGGCCAGTTATTGTCGTCAATACATGGTACTATTTCTATTATGTGTCCTCGTATCCGCTTTCATTGATTTTGCGCATCAAAGGCATAATGTGGTGACAAAGTATGGATTTCAGTTTCGCAACACTTTATTAGACCTTTTATCCATCGGTTTCATTAGCTTTGTATTCTTAGAAATAAAATCATTGATTAGACACTTATAAATAGGGAATTAGAATCCTGACTCGCGCATGATTAACTATAAGCTAGGCTAATATAGCGTATTAATTAAATATCGTCATAACAGAAATCATGATTGGCAAGCAAAGTGAAGAACTAGACGGAATTAAGAAAAACATTATAATACTATTGTTTAGGAGTCATTTTAGCCGATTGTTTTGCCACTGGTTGAAAGTAGGAAACCCCTAGTGTTCTCATTTTCCTTAGTTGTTTGTGGTGTCTTTTTTTAAATCGATCATTATATAGACTCATATTCTCTTTTTCTGTTAGCTTTATGGCTGTGCAGAGATGCTGTGTTTAATTCAGAAGTAGTAGTAGTAGTAGTGGTAGTGGTAGTTGTAGTAGTAGTAGTAGTAGCCGGAGTAGCAATAGTCGTAGTTCTAGTCAAAGCCTTTTTGGTAGCAACAGCAGCAGCGTGAGTATTGGGCAGTTTTTAGACCTTCTATCGAAATGCCTAATGATTCGATATTTCTGAAGGCGAGATTTAGTGAAGCGTTAGATAACAAATGTGAACCAAGATTCAGTCTGGCAGAAGATCATCGCACACTGATGACGCCAGACAGCAAAAAATCACGTTTGAATAATTCCTTAGGATCACTGCAATATGTAAGTTTCACTACATTAGCGTCTAGAGCAAATCAATACCATTGCAACAAGTAACGTCTAATGAGTCTGGCTGCAATATTATAAAATGAACTCGAAAATGATTAAAAATATTAATTAATAGTCACATGCAATTATCATCATGGTAAGTGTTTATAGTTTGTAAGAATTCTGCAATTTTAAGAATTTAAAACTGTTTTCGAATATAATTGTTTTACATGTATTACATACACTCATGTTGGCACTGTGCTGTGAAGGTTTTCCACAGACAGTATTCATTTTCCAATTAAAATCGTTTGCTCAATGAAGGGGCTAAGACAAAACCCGCTCACAAACAATAGAACAGTATACAATGGTATGACTAGTTTTGTCAATATGCACGCGCCTTTTGCCGCGAGCTTGCCGTCCATCATTATGTTACTCCTGTAGCTGTTTCAAAAGCAATCCCCATTCTATATGACAGTTTTTGTTAAAATTGAGAATATTTAGAAATGTAAACATAATTGATTAAATCGACATTTTTGCGTCCATCGAGATATGAATAACATTTGGATTTTAAATGTAGGTTCGCATAAATTTCAGGGCTTCACACACTTTAAACAATATGTATTATGGTCCTTAGATTAAAAAAAATGTTTGCCCTAAACGAGAAAACAATGGGCGGAACTGAACAAAGTAGAATTTTGGCAGAGGATCTGAGAATACAAATCCTGCGTATAACAGGGAACGCCAAAAGCAATAATAAATAAGGAAGAGGTATAACCTAGGGGCTAGTGAACAATATCAAACGTTTTACTGGCTTGGATATTGAAACCACCCATACACAAATACGTTGAATATTCAAACAAACGCACTTTCAGGAGTACCGTTAATTAACATACCAAAGAATAGTGCTCATTATAAGGTAAAATAATATCTGGAATTATTGTATCCGATAAAAATGTTCACTTTTCATATTATAAAATGGGCCAAATCACGAGTCAGTATACAGGGAAAATAACCCAACAAAAACTGAGAACGCAACAGATTCAAAAATATTGAGATTTTTTTCAAGGGGAAACTAGAACTATGTTAAAGTGTCTGTCATCTAAATGGCGATGGAAAGATTATAGAAGTGCATCGAAATTTTCTGTCAGCAGCGAGTTTTATTAATGCAAGGCAAAAATGGTTCATCTGATAACTTTAAATTTACTATATTACTGAAAACATTTTGCATTTTAAGAATGCTAACTTGAGAGGTCAATGAACACTTAAACCATGAATTCTGTTAATAAAAATCACGTGGTTTTAACAAAATATTTTTACAAAATGTGTAATAAAAACAAGTGAAACGTTTTACAAAAGTTTTATTTTCTGTCTGGTTCATTACAGAGAAATATTATTTGACAACGTCGAAAACAGAGTGAAGAGGTTAAAAATTAAAACATCTGTACAATTTTTCGTAATAAATTGCTGCAACAGTTTAAATTACAGTACGTTATGTTTTAATTTTAAAAAAATCGGTTACAATTTAGATTTAAATAAACAGTCGAGTATGTGTTTTCCCTCGTTTTTTTCTTTAGTTTTTCCCGATTCAAGTCCCAGTTACTAATAATTTTGCGAATAGTTATCATAAAATAAAAAGATGATTTTAGCACCTTTCCATTCAATAATAATTGTTTCAAACTTTCTTAATCGGTAAAATAAAATGCTGCGTAAAACGAAGGTATTTCTTAATTTAGAGCATATATTAAAATATCACAGATCATGTGACCTAGTCGACTAAAAACAAAATTTCACATTTTGTAATCTTTATTCTAAATGCAATGTCGAAAAAAATGAAATTTAATTATTAATGATGTTTTTTTTCACAACAAAATTACGTATATATTATTATAATAAATAATTACAAAGCCACATAGGCAGATGAAGACATTTTATATTTCTTCATATTATATAGGTGTAAGAGACAACATTTTACAAAGAATACAATTCTGTATTCCGGTAGCTGTGAAGCTAGTCACATATACTATTAAATTTATCCCATGTAGAATAATTATAATAATTTTGGCAATAAATAAATTTTATGTTCCTTAATTTTCTTTTAAGTCATAGTGTAACCTAAGTTAATCTTGATTAAAATCTCCAACGAATTGTATCGCCGCCAATGATATTGGTAAATGCAGAAGATAAAAAGCATAGTTTTTGCCTATGTTTTATTTGCTCAAACGTTTGATTATTTCTAACAGGAACTCATTTGGATCAATTTGTTCTGTTATTATTTTGTGATTCTTTTGAGAGATAGGCGGGAGGTTGCGAGCGTATTTTTTTTTTTACAAAAAGCTCCCTTTATTATTTTCAACCGTAGAGTTTATCATATTTACTGATCCCGACAAAGAATAAATTTACGTTATATGTTTGTAAATTATACAGTATCTCCAGTTTTCGCAAACAAAAATATCACTAGTATAATCCATCACTGATAGTAAAAATATAAAATAACTGCGACCCACAAAGCAGCAATCGATAAAGATTATAGAAGAAATCATGAGATAAAAAGAACTCATATATCCTAGACAAAGTTTGCTAAGCACCGAGAATATTTTTGTACATATCTTTACTTTATGCAAGTTATTAGTTTTGTTTCTTGTTTTCTAATTAGTTACACTGTATATGAAAAACAATAATATATAGTTATTTGGTTTCTTGACAGGGAATGTGAGGATATATTGCCGGTCTGGGTGTCATATTACCCGAGCCGCAGGCGAGGGATAATATGACACCCAGACCGGCAATATATCCTCACATACCCTTTCAAGAAACCAAATAATTGTTTTATTATATTGCAAAGACTTTTTTCAGACAAAAATAGTTAGAAAACATCGATTTTTCATTTATTTCGCTTATTTAATACCGAACGGCTTAATTCCCCGCTGAGAACCTTAATAATTACATGTCTGACGTCATTAATTTACCTGCATGACGTCACTTCTATAGAAATTGAATGGACTATCGATTTGATAGTTATTTACAAAATTATAGGAATAATCTCATTGTTTTCTACGTTAAAACAAGACACAAATATTTTCTGTAACAATTTAAGTAATTCCTAAGCATACCGCTTTATAATTTATAATCCGGCTTCAAATTATGCATTTTTACGGAAATTCAAAACAAAATGGCGGACGACAACAAAAGGTAGGAGGCCAGAGAGGGAAATTAAGGCACGTGCGTTAATATCTACGGCCGATCCGTAAATAAGGATATACATCAACGGCACATTATCCAATCAAATTCAAGCAAATTTCTTTGCAGTATAATAAACATAAATGACACGGTACGAATCTAGTCACTATCTGGGGATAGTGAATGCGGCCCGGATAGCTCAGTCTGGAGAGCACTCGCCCTGTAAGCGATTGGTTCCGGGTTCGTGCCCCGGTCTGGTTGCACATTTTTCTCACCCTGTGACATTTGGTGCCCAACGTGGGATCGTGACGAAATTGCTTGTATGTCTAGCGTCGCACGGAATAGTTTATGGAAAGTACCCTCTGAATTTAAGGAAGAATTTCCAAGTCATGGGGGAATGTCTCGAAACGAATCTAGTCACTATCTAGGGAGACGATGATTAATCAGTCAGGAGAGCACTCGCCTTGTAAGCGTGGAGTCCCGGGTTCGAGTCCCGGTCTGGCTGCACATTTTTCTCATCCTGTGACATAAATGTATTAACAATAATTGTTATGTATTGTTTGGGGTTTTGTTTTAGAATATGAATGAGTTGATGTTAAAGATGGATATGTTGTTTATTGCCAAAAACAACTATAAATACCCGCATCCGAAAATGCCTTTATAAATTAGCCTTTGCTATAATTCTGTTATAAACGCTCAGCCTTTTGAAATGAAATTACTTTGAAGGCTGGGGGCTTATGATTTGGTACCTTACAAATGTCGGGTACATGTAAACAGCGTTAAGAGGTCGCAAACATTGCAAATGTCGAAAACTAGCTAAAATTTCAAAAATGAATTTTTGGGGAAATACTTGTTGCCACCTCGATTTTAGTAAAGAAATGTACTTAGCTATGGATGTAGTAAATGTTTGCAAGCTCAATTTAGTCTAATTCATGTTCTAATTACCAAGCACATACTAAAACAAAAGAAAAACCGTTTGCATGAGAACTCTGAAATTCATGGACAATTTACCAAAGCAACTCATACCTGAAATAAGTATATACTGGTCTACAATGTTTAGTGCCAATTCATCAAAATCATGTTAGGGTTTTCAAGAAATTCAATGAAAACTTACTTCCTTGTTCAAACCGAAAGTAGAAATCTGAACCAGGAAGTAAGTTTTTCTTGAATTTCTTGAAAACCGTAACATTATTTTGACGAATTGGCACTAAAAATTGTAAGATAAACAAACGATTTAAAATGTAATTATATATAATATTGAGCCTTCACAATGATGTGGTTAACTTGGTTCCTAGCAAACTTCGAGTAGTATATAACTGGTGTAAGCAATCTTCTCTAATTGCCTATCATTCAATCGACCTACAATGTAATGCGATATCAATCGGTATTGTGCTTCGCTTAATGCTTTTCTGTAATACTTCATGTCATAATAAAGCAAGAAACAATTTATAAAAGCAACTATTTGAAGGTTTTAAGATTAGATGAAATTACGATAACTTTATGAATATTACTCAAATATTTTGTAAACGCATTTGTAACAACCATTTCGTACTAATCATTTAAACCTAAATGTAAGCACAAAATGCGAAAGAGAAATAACTCATAATTCATTTCAATACGAACCGATATAGACAGTGGTTTATTACTAATCTTATCTGCGCAGAATTTCATGTTTTGCATGAAATTTGACGAACCAGAGAGATTGCAACAAGATAAAAAAAAAAACAAGGATGGCTTGAAATATTTTATTTCCAATGGAATGTGTGACTGCTCTTGGGCAGCTTTCCACAGGAGGTAGACTTCCAGATATGCAGATTTTTGCAGGTTAAAATTACGTGCATCAAAGTTATGAATGGGGAAAAATTGGGAAAGGGGCAGGTGGTCTTGCAAAAAACAAAAAAAACAAAGATGTAAACCATATATGTTGGGCATATGTTTGCAAAGATTAGACCATGCAAGTTAAAATCTATTACGTAATTTCAAGTTTTTAATATCCTGCGTTAATCTACTCACCTTTCTACAATCTCCCATTCCTCTAATTCTTTTATTACTTTCAGAAACATGTTAGGATGCTCATAAAATATAAACAGTTGTAAAGTAAGTGTTTGCTGCTTTCTCCAACGTCCGATTCCCGTCATAACTGGTGCACTTCAATATGTATTATTATTTTTAAAGGTTTAAAACAGGTTCTGACGGTACTTAAACCTCACACTTGCTCTTTGAGTCCGATTCATGCAATTTTCCGCGTGATTTGTCGTGGGAGGAAAACTCTTCAGCAGTGAAATCGTGAAGCAATATAAAATTTTGTTTTTTACGAACTATTACGTATTTCTAAGAATTTCCCCTGAAACTTATACTTTGAAATCACATGACAAATGTGCTTGGTTAGTTTCAGTTCAGTAACCCTTACCAGCTTCTGTTTAGTCCGTTACGCGTTTGCTATTTCTTACTATTTGAATGTCAGGGGGATGTTTTTTTTCAAAATGCGGCCTTACTGATACGCGTACTTGAGCTTTGAAGTAGTCAAAAAACACCCACAAAGCTCTAACTTGGCAATTATCATTATACTTACGAGTGTCAATAAAGATTTTGAGCTGACTTGTTTTTATTCCTGCAATTGTGCTCTTGCTGATTTGACTCCATGTATTCTTATCTGAGTAAAGTGTTTTAATAACCACCCTCTTTGCTCGACACTGGTTTATAAGTTTGTGTTTTTGCATGAAACATTGTCGAGCTGATGGGTGGGTTTGAGCTAATACACCAAGACATACAGAAGACAATTTATACTTGTTTTTTTTTTCATTTGAGAACCTGTTGAAACTTAAGGTTGGTTCAACCTAGAAACTGGTTTAATCCCTTGAGGCAAATTGTTTTGCTAATGACCGTTCAAAGAATGTTACCCATCGGGTTCTCTTTTTTTCTTTTATTGTGCTGTCTTTTTTGTAGCTGATCATTTTAGAACCCTCTGTTTTCTTTTAGAACTGTTTGTTTTAACTGCGTGGGGAGGCTGTGGTTATTTCTAAAATGCAGTTTTCACTTTTTGTATTTGACATGTGGTTAAACGTTTAACGGAAGATCAAAATCAAAGAAGATTCGTTTTTGATGAATTAATTTGTAATTGATTGCATTAGATACTGGGGTTTTAACACAGAAGAAATACTATCTTTATCACATAGATAATATAGATATCGTTGAGCGTTATTTAACGCATCAGGTAGGTCTAAGAGAGTGTATCAGTAGATCATAATTAATCTTCATACCACTCTTTTCGTGAAATATCACGAGGAATAAAATTAGTATTTGTAGAATAGTCAAGTATTTGCTTTAAAATTGCTGCTTAACTTAATATTTTCCGAAAGGAAACATAAACCTAGACTTGACATGATATGAACCTTGGTCAATGGTATTTAAAAATACTTGAACGCACATTTAAATCGTTCTGCCCTATAAACGAAGGAAACAACTCATACCTTATTTATTAATATCTATAAAATTTCAATTTCTATTTTTTCTAAATGCTTTTATTTTGTTTTGATTAACTAAGCATTGTCTTAGATCCTTAAAAATCAGTCTGATTGATAATAAATTGACAGTTAAGGTATGAGACGAAACAATCTATGCTATGTACAAACGGTAAGACGTGCTTTCAAGAAAAATAATATTCCGTTAATAAATTATATCGAACATATGTGAAATTTTATATTAACTTATTTATCTTCAATAAGTCATCTGTATAACGAAAAGTTATAGTGTAATGCATCTGTGATACCGGTATCATTTTAAGGTTAGCACAAATACTGTATTGTGGCAGTTACCACAGTCTTCATTTAAAGAATTTCGGGAATTTAAAATATTGTGGTAACATTCAATCAGCGCGGATCAAATTCCGCGCAAAAAGATAAACATGACATTTTCGCGCGGGTATTAATACGCGCACTTGTTGTTTTTTTCCATAAAACTAGATACTCAATGTTTTGATTTCACAAGGATTGGATTTAGCACACTTTTCCTGTCGCGAAATACCCAAAAATCAAACCACCGTGAAATAAAATGTTAACACAGTAGCTCCGCATTGGTGTTAAACAATTAGTACCTATTGGAATATCAAACATTTGCTAATAAATAAATTGCCCAATCATATATAATGGCTTGTAAGAATAAATCAACTTCATTGAGCCCTTGTAATAATTGTAATACAAATTTAAGAATCAATTACAATTGATGATGTTATAACTGGGGAAAAGATAACTTCGAAAGGTTGATGCCAGTTCTTGAAATGACGTCATAAAGTTGAGCAGAGGACATTACTTATTATGTATTTCGCGGTAAATATCACTTTATTTTCTCAAAATGTGTAACCGAATATCAAATTAGTTACGTAAAAATAAATAGATAATTTAATGTTCCGAATATCGGTATTATAACTATTAAAATGTCAGAAATACGACAGAAGATACAACTTCTCTTTCACCAAACTAGCAAACAATATGCCATTCCTTTTGTACTGACAGAAGTGTATCGATTTATAACTGGAAAAAAGTTGAAACCGTTACACAGACGAGTTTTATTAATTTTTTATTAAATAATCATATGCATGCATTCCCAAAGCGAAAATGGCATGACAACCAATTGTGTTCTGATTATAGTATGGCATAAGTGCACTTCATCACGGAACCATAATTCATCGCCGAATACATGATCGATCAATACTAGTGGTTTTAATGCTACTATCAATTACAAATTAATAAGAGAAGCAAACAATTAGTTAAATACAGAAATTTCTGATGACAGACGTTAGCGAGGAAATTTTATTCCATTTTCGAAGAAGCTCTGTTTTCATATCAATTGTCTAAATTATATATATTAAATGTACTTTGTGGTATCGTTTAATGTTAACGCGGGGATATTATTTCGTGCAGGATGAATAAATAAAATCTTCGCGCAGGAACTAATTCGCGCACTTGTATTCGTGTTATAAGTATGGACATTCCCTCATTTGATTCTGCTGGGGTTTTATTTCGCGCACATTTTTACTATAGAGAATTACACTAAAATTAAACCTTCGCGAAATATAATAGTACATTTTGCACCACTTTACATGACAGGCTGAGCTAGACGGCCTTGGGGAGAAATTTATTAAGCATTTAAATGAAATATGTATTTATGACGGTGTTATAGATCTCCCATCACATAACGTGATAATATCAAGCCAGTTCGAGAAAGCCGAGATAATATCGCTGCAGGTCGACAGCCTATATGTAAACATGATGAGTTATAAACGTTTGTGAGATGAAGAGTAACGAGTTGAACTCAGCAGGGACCGTTAAGTTCTAAGGGTTATCTTCCCACAGTGATGTCGGTTTTACTATTTATAATGATATCACCCATAAATCAGATGATAGTGTTTTGTTAACAATGAATCTCATTTATCTAATATTACTTGTTCTATCACATGTTGTGTAAAAAGTAATGCTTAGACTTGGATTCGAACCTTCTACTACGGGTTATTGCGCCAACGTTCTGTCAGTTGAGATATATAGTTGGGTCAGAAAGAACTTATAGAATAAGCGACTTCTCTGAATTAATTTACCTCTTTCTTCTAATATATTGAAATTGCCTATTTGAGGAGTGAAATTAATGGGTGCATATAACTTTGAATAAGTTTCTGTAATTGATGCATAGTTTAAGGCGATTTCTACAGTTTCGTAATATTCTTTTCTTGCCGATAAACTTTGATAAAACGTTTATCGTTCATGAATATTTACCCATTTATTTAAAATATGAAATACTACTACTAAATTCAGCTTGCTAAGATGTATTTCATAAATTTAACGTGATAATTTAACAATAAAAATTTGACCTAAAAAGGAAAAAACTTTCTTCCAATAGCATTCCATAGAATTTGCATTAATTATTGCCTAATATCTTGTTTAAACCTGTTTTTACTTTTAAAATAACTATATAAAACGAAAAATATATTCGCCTAAATAGTATAATAAAATATGTAAATAATAAATTTTAAACTCAATATCTTTACATTAAAACATTTTAAACATAACATATACAAGACCATTAAATACATTACTTGTAAATATGTCAAAACTATTTCCTTTACAGTTTGAGAAAAGTGTTCCGTGTTTAAACTTAAAAATTTATTATCAATAGTTATCTGCGGAATATTCAAGTGTGTATACTAATACTTAGACTTCGATCAATTTCAAATCTCTCATTCATTAAAATATTTGACATTGTTAAGACCAAGGCATTGAACAATGTGTGATATTATATAAGAAACACTTAGTAACGTTACAAATTTCGTTTCAGCGAGTGGGGACTGTTCTGAATGCACACCGAAAGATATTGACACTACCTTGGTTGTCTGTCGTGAACTTGGCTCAAAACTCGAACAAACCGAAGCAAGTTCTACGAATAAAACTCAAGTGTGCAGGTACGTTTATATTGTATGTCAACAGCATGCGATCAACGGATTTAATCATAAACAATCTGTAACAGATTGTTAAAAACAAGTAGATTTACGAGTTCAGGGTCATTGCCCTGTGAAAAACCCTCCCCAATTCTCATGGAATTACTTTTTAATTCAAACCACAGCGTAAAAACCAATGAAGTCATTAAGAAACTTCAAATTTAATTTAATTTTAATGAAAATTGTTATTTCAGCTCCCTAACTGAACTGTTTGAATGCATTGGCACCAATGTACCCCAGTGTATGGGAGAATTAGGGAACAAATATCAGAGGTTTATGATGACACCTTGGGACTGTCACATGTCACCTGACCAAATCTTAGTTATTCAGAGGCTTGTAAATGCTGGATGTGGAACAACCAAATATGTCACAGAGGTCAGCGGTCAGCTGGAAGGCGCCAAAGTAGCAGAAGTACATTCCGATAAGTCTCAACCAACAAACACGTGCGCACACACATGTAAGCATTATGTACCTGCTTTTTGTGACATTTAGCTAGCTTTGTCGGTATTGTGTTAAGGATTGAATCGATATTTGATGGTTTTCATTTGGGTATGGAAAACAGTTGGGTTGTTTAAAGTGTGTGAAGCCCACATTAATACTCTCTTTTATACAGAAATTATTAGAAGATTTTGTGATATTTCGGCTTTTTCGAATGGCTGTTGGAACAGCAACATTGACGACAAAGTGAATGACTGCACGCTTTTTCACAGCAACTCGTGGCAAAACGTGCGTGCTCGGCGACGTCACACGTCACAACACTGTGCAACGTCCAATTAAGGAATGATTCTTATTTTGGTGCGGTTCATGCAGATTGGACGTGCACGCGAGAGCTGGCAAATCCATAAAGCGCGCTAGCGCTTTATGGTAAATTTGCCAGCTCTCGCGTGCACGTCCAATCTGCATGAACCGCACCAAAATAAGAATCATTACTTATATTTACATTTTATTCATTTTTTTTCTTTAAATAAACTTAAGTCGAACGCTTTCAAAAATTAGTATTAAGTGAAAAGGGGGAGTAATACGTGGGAGTTTTCAATAGTAACAGCCATGACGTTACTGACGTCATTACGGGTCATGCGGTTCATGCAAAATGAACCGAATTTTTTTAAACGAAGAAATCAATAGGAATGTAAATATTAAATTGTGAACGATTCTACTTTAGCCACGCCTTTCAAATTATTACGTCACACTGTTTACCATTCGAAATTATGATTCGTTAGATGAATAAGACATCATCGTAGAGGACGAAGTTGAAGTGTAAATATTTAGGATTTGCAAGTCTAGGCTCTGTTGCATACAGTACGGGTTCGATCCCCAGAATGGGCGACATCATTGTAAAGAGGAAATAAAATTATTTACATTATTTTTCTAAAACATGACTAAATGGAAGAAAAAAAAAGAATATTTTAAACAACAATGAGTGAAATGTCATTTTAATGCAAGATATTTACACACAATCATTATGATGTCACTTAACAAAATCCTCCTGAAAGTCCGTTTGTCGGCGGCAGCCTTAAAGATTTTTCGTAAACATTCTAGTTAAGTTTTTCTTCGAGTTCCTATTTTCTCAGGCTGTGCAGATTTAATAGGCCTACTTGATAACATTTTTTCTTAAAAAGAACTTTGCAACTCAGGAGCAAGTTCAATTCTAGACTGCTTATGCTAGACAGCTAGGCAACCTCTGGCGGAACTCTCGTTATTATTAGTAATGAAGCAAAATCGCCAGGGGCGGATCCAGAGGGGGTTTGAAACCGCTTTTGGGGAGTAATTTATCTTGAATTTGTCACCTCTGGTTTACCTTAGGAAACTTTTTTTTGTTCTTTACTAAAAAACATTTTCCGATAATGAATAAAATATACTTAAGCTTAACAAAACATTTTTGTTCTGTGCAAAAAATATTATATTGGATTAGATGTGCCAGCTTATAGACAAAGAATAGGACTATCAATTTCTTTGGTTACTTATTCAACTTCATATCCTCGTGTAAATTAACGTACTACATGTAGTTATACTATGCAGATAAGGATAGTTTTGTTTGTCCCCCTGAAATGCTGATTATTGCTGTACAGTTTGTCTATTTTTCAGATGCAGTATACAGTTACTATGCAGTGTTGCTGCTTCTCTTTATTCTATAACACACGACAGGAGGTCTGGATGACTTCGGCCATTTGGGACATTAAGTTTCAGGAACAAAAACGAATATCATTCCTAATGACAAAGACTGGATGACGTCAGTAAGCTAGAATGGATGACAACAACAAAATAAATGTGGGGGAAATATGACTTTTATATACATGTCAGTTACAGACTTAAAAGACACTTCTAATCTAACATGATATGTGTTAAGGTGTTTCCATACGCGTTGTGGTCATTACTTTCTCACAAATCCACCCCTTCATTTTATTCTTCTAGCGGTCGGCTGCCTTGGCTGTCGAGACATGATAGATTAAAACATAGATTTTGGCCATAAATTCATTATGTCCTGACTGTGAAGCAATGAATTATAATAGTTAAGCAATAAAGTTAATGGATCTATATGATATATTTTAACCAAGGAGCAATGTTTATTTCTTGTATAAAATGTGATATCATGTTTCTATTTCGTAGCAGTAGATCTAACTGAATCTCGAACAAAGTGTTTCTATTATAGTCGCTATTTCCATAATGAAAATCACTAAAAAGTGCAAATTTATTAAAATGTTTTATACAATATTCTACTTTCGTATTTTCTATCAATTAACAGTATACAGACTTGATAATTGGGACTACCGTTTGGCTTAATTAACAATTCATTATGTAAAAGCCCAGGTAGAAATGACACGAGACCTTTACACCATCCATATTGATTTATCACATGTGGACACTGCAGATCCAGATCAGATTACACATCCATGGTATCTGATCTGGATCAACTCTATTCGCTCTTTGGTAAAAAAACAACTCTCATGAATCTAACAGTGAATGAAGCAGATCCTAATCAGATGACAAGAATGTGCCAGCTGATCTGGATCTACACAGGACCTTCTGAAATTCTGCCATATCCCATGAAGTTTAAGGTTACCTCAATTTTATTTATGTTCTTACTTGTCATTAAAATATATTTATAGTCTATCTTTGCAATTTCTAAGATCTAATCTCAATATTGAAAAGAATATTTCAATGGATGAAAACTTCATTATTTCTGAAATACCTAAAATTAATCCAAAATGAGGTTTATTAATTATTACTCCTTATATACAGGTTTTATGGATGTGCAACCAATTTAGATCCAGATTAGCTAGCACATCCATGTCATCTGATCTGGATCTGCACTGGCCATATCTTGGTAAAAAATAATCAAATGAAACTAAAAGCAAACAGTGTAGATCCAGCAACCCTACTTAACCCCCTCCAGTCCACCCTTGGATACCATAGTGGTCTAATATGCACAAAACATGGTTTTATTCAAGGAGAGGTTCTCTGAGAAACAATGAGCAGGTCTGTTTATTCCTCCATATATACACCTTTATGGCATGGGTGAACAGTGAAGACCTAATAGATCAGCCAGCACATCCTTACCATCTGATCATGATCTGCACTGTTTGCTTTTTAATTTGTTTGGTAATTTCTGACCACAAAGTTAACAGTGCAGATCCTGATTAGAAGGCACAGATTTGACTGATGATCTGGATCTACACTGGTTGACATGCAATAAATGCCTATATATGGAGTAATGGGTTAATCATATTAAACAATAGTTATCAGAAACAAAAGTTTATTTTGAAACATTCAAATAATTTTTGTCGTACAACTTCAAATAAATTCTCTTTCAATGACCTTAAAATCTGAAATCAATACATGTGTAACTCTTAGCTCTAAGAGATACGGATTTTATCCCATCTGCACAGTGTTGATGCAGAACAGCCAGCACACCTGTGCCATCTGTAAGTACAGTTTACATTTAGATGCACAACGTTATTTCTGACCAATAAGCAACAAATGTGCTGACTGATCTGGATCTACACTGTTCACCAATGTGATAAAAGTCAGCTTTAAATTAACAAGTGACGATGTTTGACAATTTCAACAAAAATATTTTTACACTTTTGAAATATCATATGATCCATGTTCCACTTCAAGTAATGATCTTGTATCATTATATGCCATTATTACAAAACATCACTTTGTGCAAAAACGGTATAAATACCAAAGAAATATGAAGCAGATATACCGTAATTCCACTAAGGTGATGTTGTATTTTATGCTTATTTGTACATGTTGTATAGTGGATGTTGTACAACGTCTTATTTTGCAATATTGTTATATGCTCTAAATGAATTGTTATATGCTCTAAATGAAACGTTGGGCAAGTTGAATAATGTGTTACAGACGTTACATATTCGAAGACTAAGTAATAAACAAATTCTCTAAAATCTATTGTTTTGTTTTCAATAAAACTGTTAATCCTTACTCCATGGGATATGGTTGTTATTAACAGATAGATCCAGATCAGCTGGCACATGCCATCTGATCAGGATCTACACTGTTTGCTTTCTGATTTATTTGGTCAATTCCGACCCAAAAAGCAAATAGTGTAGATCCTGATCAGAAGGCAGGGCACACATCTGAACTCTGCTCATGCCATAAAACCCATATATATATTGAGCAAATAAAGGGTTGATAGTGATGACTTAGTCCAAAACTAGATGGTTGCTCAGTTGGACACTTGTCTCGCCATCTGGTACCATGTCAGATGAAAAATGCAAGAAAAAAAAGGAGAATAACTCCATCAAATGTGACCTTGACCTTAATAATTTGGCATAATTAGGAGTGTGTTGTCATAAGCAATATAATTTGAAAGTATGAAACTTGATTATGACAATGTTATAGACTACGTTAAGTTTTTGTGTCAAATCAAAGTACAAAAAGGGGAATAACTCCATCAAAGACCTAAAGAATTCAACATTACAACGAGCGTTTTGTCATAAGCAATATAATTTGAACATTTCGTGAAGAAATATTTAGAAATGGCAAAGTTATAGCCAATGTTAAGTTGTAGTGACAGATTTCCCGGACCAACAAACAGACAAAGCGATCCCTTAGTATGTATTGCCTTTTCTTCGCAATAGTGACACAAAAATTATGAAGCAGATAATATAGTTCATACATCAAAATTTCATGTTCAAAACTGAATCTGAATAAAAAATCCAGTCCACTTGTTTTTTTCTACATTTATACTAAATGCAAAGACAAGATGAAAAGAGGGATACTTTTGTATCACTTAATTGCCTGTAGAGGCTGCGAATGACATTTGCGTATGAACATAAATCCTCGCAGTTGTTTTTTTAATAAGATAAGATGTAGCATGGTTGAAATTTTGCATTTTTCCCTTTTCGGGATACATGAAAATTAGACCCAAGCAAATATACCAATTGCACTGTAACCACTAATACTTTCCTTTATATATACACCTCAATGGCATTGGTGAACAGTGTCTGATCTGAATGATTTTTATTTATTAGGTTATTTCAGACCAAAAAGCAAACAGTGCAGATCCTGATCAGACGGCACAGATGGGCTGGCTTATCTGGATCTATTCTGGTCGCACATGCCATAAAAGCATCTACATGGAGTAAAGGGTCAATTAGTTTACGACGGTAAATGTATATTTAAAAGGAAATCCCTCAATTTATTTTTACTTGATGAGAAAATGAAACCATGTTTAAAGTAAATTCTAGAGTTGACCAGGGGAAATTGTTAAATCCTATTAAATCTTTTTTTCTACGTATATAACTACATGTAATAAGATAAAATAGTTTCAGAATGTATCATATGTTGTATACAGGTATAAATTTGAGGTTGCTTTGGCATAATCAGTGATGAATCCTTTATAAACTGATTGTGTACTATAAAATGTTTTGTTATAAATCAGCAAATATATTGCTATATCTTAATGCTGTCAAATTTTGTGACCTTTTAATATCTTTTTTTTTTGCATGTGATACAATCATCAAATCATATGCCCTTAAGCATGGTTCCTGCACTCTCCTAAATCAATGATATTCCTTTTAGTCCACATCACTCTATGGATACATGGCTTAAACTCCATGTGTGCAACCACTGTAACATTTGTGCAGTCTGATCTTCACTAGTTGTTTTCAAATTCATTAGGTACACATTGTGATTTCTTTCCAAGAAGTGTTTAGATCCTGACCAGGCTGATCTGGATCTACACTGATTGCACAAGGTATTGAAGCAGTATCCATGGAGTAATGGGTTAATAGAATGCATACCAGAATGACCTGTATAGGAATTCAGTTGAGCACTTGTGTTGCGCTTAGGTATTATGTAACAATATGATATGAAAGGGTGATGAAGAAATATTAAGAAATG
The DNA here is from genome assembly GCA_038501625.1 of Corbicula japonica. Lineage (NCBI taxonomy): Eukaryota > Metazoa > Mollusca > Bivalvia > Venerida > Cyrenidae > Corbicula > Corbicula japonica. The sequence goes on from JAZAYU010000623.1 coordinate 40,981, forward strand.
GCAGTTAGCCAATGTGAAGTTTCGTAACAACACTACCCCTCCATCCACAGTACAAATGAGGCATAATGTGAATTGACCAACAGATTATAGCTTAGCATCTCAAACCTGTTGTCAAAAGCATTATAAATTTAAAATATGATTAACACTTTCCTCCATGGATACACATTTATTGCATGGATGCACAGTTTAGATCCAGATCAGCCAGCACATCCCTGATGTCTGATCAGGATCTAAACTCTTTGCTTTTTGGTTCGTTAATTATTTATGACCAAAATACGACCTGTGCAAGTCCTGATCAGATGGCATGGATGTGCTGGCTGATCTGGACCTACACTGGTCACATATGCGTAAAAATGTGTATATATGGAGGAAAGAAATATTTAGAAATAGCAGAGTTGAAGACAGATGCATAAGCCATCCCTTTGTATTGCCTTTGTTGACCAGGATCTACACTGATCACTTCTTAGAAATAAACTAATGAATCAAAAAGTGAACAGTGTTGAAACTGATTTAACAGCACTGATGTGCCTGCTGATCTGGATCTACACTGGTTGCAAATGTGACTGTTAACTTATTTATAGAGTAAAGGGCTAAAATGATAAAATTTGCTAGGGCAACATTTCATTGGTGAAATTATCAAACTTGAGAAATAAACATCATTTATTCCTTACTCCAAGGGATATGACTTTGATGAAACAAGCAACCAACTGTAGATCCAGGTCAGCTGGCACATTAATATTGTGGAACTCCATGGGTATGGGTCATCTCATGGGCAACCAGTGTAGATCCAGATCAGCCACCACATCCTTGCCAGGTGATCAGGATCTGCATTGCTCATAGATACATTTTGTTATTTCTGACCATGAATCAATCTGTGTAGATCCGGATTTGACAGCTCAGATATGCTGAAGATCTGGATCGGCACTGGTTGCCCATGTTATACTAATAGAAGGAACATCCATGGATAAAAGCTTTAATGTCTTCCTGCAAAGAAAGCTTAACAATGATATATATGATTCTTCTAATTTTGCTAACTGTCATTTAAGTCTTCACCCCATATAATTTGATTAGGATCTGAACTCTGTAAGAATCATCACAGTAAAACCTCTCCTTAAGGTTCATTGAAAATCCATATATTGAGAAATAGGTTTTAACTTTTTTAGGAAGTTGCTTGTGACCTTCATCTCACACGCTGTTATAATGTCTGCAACAGGTGGAGGGACATGTTTCTCGACAGTCACAGACTTTCCCAAAAACATTATCCGAGACAACAAACTGAGCTTCGGTGAAATACTGAACTGCCACAAGCACTCCTCTCCTGGAATGACAAGATTCTGGTCACGCTCGGCCTCTATCTGGTTCAACGAGACGCCCGTAGAAAAGTCTGGCTTGTGATCCAGTATCTGACTTCCACATGTGTACTGACACAGAACTTTCAACTTTCCCTTTACAAACCGAACAAATAAAAAACAGTTATGTAATTCAACAATGTGAATGTCACACAGAACTTTTTCTGGATCCCTTGTGTAAAATAGCTTATGTGAGGTGGGTGGGTTTCGGTTTAATTGAATCAAATAAACTATAGTACACTGGGAGCTGAACATCGAGATATCAGTTGTATGAACAATGAGCATCTCGTTTGTTTTCCGACTAACTTTGATGTGCACATCATTTGATTCGTTTATCTCCCCACTTAATCTCACTAATTCTGTTTCACAAATCTGTTCAAATTCCTTTGATTTGGTTAAAATATTAATGGTAAAGAACGTTTCTTTTGTCAGTCCCTCGTCTGCATCAAAGTCGTCGTCAGAGCTGCTATCAGAGCTGTCCTTAGTGAAACGTTTTATCATGTAAACTGATTTGTCTGTTACAGTGATAAAATTCTTCCTCTCTTGATTATATGACCCAGTCGGAAAGCTTTTGCTTCCAACATTTTCCAACATTTCTGAAGGATTGCCTGTCTTATTAAGATTAAAAAAATACAAATCATTAATCGAAGAATCAAACAGGATGAACTTATTTCCAAACATAAAACATTGTGGATTTTTTCTCCATTCCAAAAAATCCTCATTATCCATTGACATGACTTTAACCTGAATGGTTTTATAACGATACCAACGGCCCGACACTGGATGGTATAAACAAAGGTCCAATGCGTCAGGTGAAAAAAATTTATCATCATCATCATCAGAATCTTGATCCTCGGCACTCTCATACGAATCAACTTTCGTATCGGCTGACAACTTCTTCAAACAGGACACAGTAACCAGTACCGATTCTAACTTTGATTTTCCGCGGGATTTTGCCTTCCTTTTAATTTTAATCAAAGAGGCTACAAACAACTCAACATTTTTCAAAAATTTAGCAGCTACAGAGTTATTGTTTATGTCAAAACCTTTCGTCTTTACTTGGTCTGCCATTGCATCACAATGGCATTTTATTTCTTTGTTTGCAATTTCCACACCACCTTTATAATCATCAGCATTTGTCATTACATTTGTTATAATTTTATCAGCCACTAACATATATTTCTGGTCACAATTTTCACCAACCCATCGTACCATTAAATCTAGAATCACACTTTTGGAACAAAAACGAAACAGTCCCTGTTCGAAGAAATCCATCATGAGATCTGGGTTAGTTTCAAGCATGTCGCTGTCAAAGACCACCGAATCATGAAATCTTGCTTTGAGAATTTCAAGTGAAAGACGCTCCAAACTTTTAAATCCAGCCTCTCGTGCTAAGAATAAAGTTTTTAAACATATTCTGTGATCTACAGTGTCCTTCAATAGGTTTTCCACTGCACTACGCAAATTTTTCATCATAAAAAAGGAAGCCAGTCTTCCGATTCTGATCAAATTTGACCCCTCTATTGGTAAACTTCCTGTATAAATATACGACAACATCTGCTCCAGCTCTTCTATATCGGTAAAAACTGGTGATAGATCTAGAACATCCATTCTGGATTCAACAAACTGGGAGTCAAACATTATGCTGAAGTACTCGCTCTCCGCTCTCAGGACACTTTTGTGCGCTGCTAAGATGTTATCTCCGACTTGAATTTTTACATCACAAAACCTGTTCTGTTTTCTGTCCTCGTTCATTGATTTGAGGACTTCTTCAAAGTGATTATCATGTACAAAAGTAACTTGTTCTGACATGGCCGGAGTTAATATGCGAGAGGCTTTCTTATGCACAGTATCTGAAATGTAAAAAAAAATATGTATCAAAACCAATTACTTATACAGGGGTGTAGAAATGTTTTAAGTAGTGAATTTTTAACCCTTTACCCATATAAATGTGTTTTATGATGAACTTTTATCAAATGTGTGAAGAGTGTTCACTGTTCGCTTCTCCACACTGTTCAACCAGATAACTATATGGTGTTTGCCCTGGGTATGCCAACCACAGTTGCGTATGTACAATGTAACATGTTATATGGTTTTTGGTGAAAGGGAATGTTGGTCTGATTTTTTTCATTTTTCTGCAATAGCTTAGCAGAACAAATTTATACGGATGGATTCCCTGTTTGAAAAGTAATCTACTGATGAAATCATGATGTACACAGAATATTATTGGTAGAAACATGCACAAAAAAAGGGAAATTTTCTACAAAATATATGTCATTTGACGAATCAGCCCCAAATATCTTTTTTATTACCAGACCTGAAATATGTGAAATATTCCATGATGAAGTTCAAGTATTTCCCAGTAATTATTTGAAACCACAGATTCCAATTCGCTTTATCTACAAAGATATTAATTTTTACTTTTAAACTTGGTACACCTTGGTGATTTTGGTAACGACAAAGGCCGCTAACACTGAAATATTGGTACAGATGAATGCAGTTGAGTTTGTAGATTGATAAGATTGATAATATAAATTGCAATCAAGTGAAAATGCATTTCGACTTCGCTGTTGCCTGTTTTATGCATAAAATGTATCAAAATCTAGTGTTATCAGGTTGGGAATAACCTTAAATGTAATGGCGCCTTTAAATATAACGACCGTCGGTAAATACACGGGTGTTTTGATGTAAATTTTCATGAAATGATTTGTGTTGGTAAGTTTCCATATTACATTAAATGTTGCAACTTTCACCGAGTGATTACTTGCAATTTTGCTTTCTTAAAAATAGATTTTTGTTCTTTTTCGATAAAATCAACTTCTAGAAATGTCAATTACATAAAATATTGTCTTTTTTCACATTCTTCTTGATGTTTACATCAACTGGATGCCATACTAAGTACCCGGATATTGTAAATGGCTTGTATAAATTATTTTTTTACTCAGTTTCATCAGCATCCTCGTCATCTATGGAGCGCCAAATAAGCAAATTAGATAATTAGTTTTATGAATTGAAAGAAAGAACCACCTACAAAAAACCTACGACACTTAACTTTGTTAAACTTAAGTAGGATTTCAAATTGTAAACTTTACATAACTTCTTATATATGAGATTGAAAAACGGACGATTCAGTCCACAAAATACAGCCTTGTTGGACATTACCACTTAGAACGCGAGGACTGTATGGCCAGAATTTATAGACAATTAGATCAAGAGTAAAGACGATAGTCTGTATTTTATCACAATAACAAGACAAAATTTTGATGATTTGTCTTGATTAAACTCGCAAATTAACCAAATCAGACTTGATTTTCACACCTCTTTTTCAATGCACTTAGACCAAACAACAGTTGTTTGCAAATAGGCTTTGATCAATTTGAAAAAAAAAACAACAATGCATTTATTAATTGAAAGTTAAAAAAAATCTGTGTCTTTTATTTTATTTATTAAAGTCCGCACGTTTTCAAAAGAAATATAAAATCAAGCAAAAATCTCAGAATTTGAAGTCAGAACTTTAACCATTTTAATTATTTTTTAGCCATGATTATTTGCTTTATGTTTGAATGCTGAGTTTTTTTATAATTTCAAACCAGAATAAACTGTGAAACAGTGATGTGTATGTGTACATTGTAAATAATGGCCTTTCAATTGTAATTTCTTAATTAATGAGCAAGTAGCCTGAGGCTATTTTTGAGCGGAGATACATATTTTCTTGGATTTTACAATAAACAGGATGGCATAGAGTTTACATGTATTGTTTGATACAAGTTTGATAAAGTTGATAGTATGAGTTTTTGTGTCTTAGCTGAATTTAGTTAACTGTTTGACTGTGTTTTCATTTTGCTAGCATGTGCTTTACCTGTGTCTTAGAATTATATTCCAGCGCTACTTGAGTCTATATTAATGTGCTTAACTTGTACTTAGATTATATGTCTTAAGCTGTATACGCCTTTCCAATAATTCGATGAATTTATTTGGTTACCTTCCCTGTCCAGTCACGTGACTGCTTTACAGGATAAATGATTGCTCGCTGTAATAACGTAATAGGGAATATGTACCTACAACTTTCTTTTTTATCATAAAATTCTTTTTTTAAAAATATATTCTCTCTTTGAATTAGTAATAATACATCAGCGTCATGATATTTTTGAAAATAATTTATAAAACAATCAGGTTTCTGACTAAAAGTGTCAATTCATTATTCCTCGCATTAGACACTAAACGACTTCAACTAACAGACAGTCGCAGTGTTCTCTTCACGGCTTAATTGAGTCTCGTTTCCGGATTAGCGTGTCTATTCAACTACTGACATCATGTTGTGATTATGTCGGCGGCGATTGATTTTGAAGGCGGCATGCCATAAACATGTCAAACTGTCTCGCACACGGGGTCATCTGTCAATTACTTAAAGGGGCAGATATCATTGACCAATAGAGATCGTGTAATTTCTATTTGCAAGGTATCTACACCTCCCAATTCTTAAGTATTTCGGAGTCCTTTAACTACTGGATGTGCCATCAAATATATTTGATTTAGCACTTAAATGGATTCTTAATCAACATTATGACACGTATAGAAACAAAAGCCGTCAATAAGAAACAAATCTTGTCAAAACATGTTATATATGTTTAATTAAGAGTTTGGGCTTTTATGCCAAAATTACAATCTGTCAAACCTAAGAAATCTAAATTGGATATGCAACCATATTGTGATATAAATATTCTCATCTTTTTGGAAGCCGGCATCTAAATCCTTGGATTTTATTCTACGAATGATACTTCTACAACAAACAACTAGATTACCGATCCTGTTTTATTTCAAGACAGAATCAATCATATTTGGTTGTGAAGTATACGTAACATTTTAAATATTCAAATTATTTACACGTTGACCATAAACGCCTTAATTTTTTAGGACAATTCTATTGTTCAAATGTGTAAGTATCAACAAAATCAGATTTTATTTTTTCAATTTTTTTTGTCTACAGATCATGTAAACTGATGTTGACATATCACGATTTCCGGATAATAGCGCATTACTAGCCTTAGCAATTTGCAACATTTACACCAGTACAATATATTAAAATATATAAAAGATATAAAGAAGAAATTGTTGTACATAATTGGTAAAATTAATGCTTATGTTTGTCCAAATTGCGTTTCATACTGCCTACTATCAACAAGAATGGTACATGTTCTTATATCATTAAAAATCTAAATATCTAACAAATAGTAAACATAAAAGGTCTGGCTAGAATACCAGACCAGCAACTTATTTTTTCACCGCCGGCGACGAACGCAGACCTGCAATATAGCGGATAAGGTTAGCTATTTTGTGCTTAAGCCATTAGCCCGATCGTTCAGCTATCCTGCAGAGCCTCGTTTTGGATTGATTTTCGGTCGCGGGAAGTAACTCGTACAGGACTGCGAAACTGTTTATTGGAAAGGCGTATACATGCAATCTATTTTAGCCAATACAATAAATTTTATAATAAGTTTTAGCTAGCTTATCATACTGTTATGTATATGCATAAATATCCATAGACATTTTTTAGATCTTGTAATCTGCATTTATATTAACTACTGTACAGATTGTAATAACTTTAATAATCTATATTTTATGTACTTAATTTTTAATAATTTATTTTATATGTGCTGCATGATCCTCATCTATGTGCTTTGCTTGTCTAATTAGTCGGTGTTAAAAGCTCTTTAGAGCTTATGTTAATTGTTGATTATCCGACTCTATGTAAATAAAATTTACTTGACTTGACTTGATTTGACTTTAAGGCATAGCAGGATAATTAAAGAGTAGCGGAAGTACAGTAGTAAACATCAACACATAGCACTTCTGGTATGGGCTGGGGAGAACCTTGCTACTTAAAATAAAATAGTTAAGTGTTATATAATTTTTTTCTGCAATTCATATAAGTTATTATCAAATTTGCGTAACTGGTGCTCCATAGATGACGAGGATGCTGAGGAAAATGAATAAATCAAAGGACTGGAGGTACTGATGGGTCGGCCATCAAAACACAATTGAAAAGCGATGGATCATTGGCAAAGAGTTTGTGTTTGATTAAGTTGGACCAGAAACAAACTTTCGTCTCAAGAACGGGGACCAATTTACTTTACGACCTCTGAGACATAGATCTTCGACCCCAAAACAATTAAGGTCCAATTAACAAGTCAAGGCAAATACTGTTATCAAGTTTGCAGACGCAGTGACATGGAAAGCAAACCTGGTGGAAGGACAATATGTCTAAAGATATAATTAGAATATGATTGGACTTGTAGACGATAATATGAAATAAGACAATGCCTCTCTCGGAACTGACCAATCAAAATTAAGTGAAGGATACCATACTAAATAGGTCATATGGTCAACAGTGAAACAAAGCTGGTCACAGTCCTCAGACACTACACTTATTTAAAGGTATTACTCTTTTCGTCCTTGCATTTTGCATTTAGACAGACTTTTTAATTTTATCAATGAGAGTTCAATGACAAATGAAATATTACCTTAATGGCGTGAATACTTTTGTTAAGTTTGGAAGAATCCTGTGAGCAGTTGTTTGCAAGCGCTGTATCTATAGACAGCACCTAAAATTCTGAGTTGAGATACGGTGACACATATGACAGAACTAGATGGGTTTTCAGATGAACTCTTGTGTCGCCCTCTGGTACAATGTCGGAAATAATGCAAGTTCAAAAAGGGTCATAACTCAACCAAAAGTGACCTTGACCTTAAGAATTTGGCATCATCATGAGCGTGTTGTCATAAGTAATATAATTTGAAAGTTTCATGAAGAAATATTGAGGAATTGCAAAATCAAAGTACAAAAAGGGACATAACTCCATCAAATGTGACCTTGACCTAAAGAATGTGGCATCATCATGAGCCTGTGATCATAAGCAATATAATTTGAAATTTTCATTTAGTAATATTAAGAAATGGCAAAGTTATAGCTAACGTTAAGTTTTCGTGACTGACGGACGGACGCTCCCACAGATGGGCATTTGTTGGGTATTTCTTTTGTTTAAAACTACCCAACAAGCGAAAAACTACCCAATAAGAGACTAACGGAATGAATGGAAAGTTCTCATAGATGGGCATTTTGGTACCCAACAAGTGCCCATCGGTGGGCCCGGATGGACCGAAAGACAGACGGACAAAGCGATCCCTACGACATGCCATTTCTTCGAAAGGGCGACAAAAAAAGTAGCTAAGCTTGTCATTGTCTTTGAATATTCAAACTTGAAATCAACAGACAGAATTGGGTCACATGATTTAAAATAATACTACAAGTGACACTATATTTTTTTCAATACTTTTATTATTCAGCAAATAATGTTCAAACACACAATTACACTGATGCTTTTTTGTCAACTGATGCTTTTTCAATATGGTGCACATTCTAACGTTTTGTTTTATTTTATATAAATGGTCTCATTTTCGTACCCACTATTTGTATCGACATTTGTGATTTTTTTTATTCTTGTCCTTTACAAAAGCAACATGTTCCATTGCAGGAATTAGTGGCAATATAAAGGCTGTATGCTCCCTCAGACAGTCATAGACAGAATTGTCAAACTGGTCTCCTCACAGCATTCCATGTGAAGCTGTTATCCTGAAATATTAATTTCAACAAATTACCTACTTATATTGAAGTTCAAGCATAATTTATGCTCTGTGCTTTTTTAAATTTATTTGTCGAAATTAAAAACTGATAAATATTTGACAATAAATTAGTTTTGTCCAGTAATAACTAGAATTATCACTGAAAGTGATTAAATACCCCCACATGTATGCTTGATAATTGAACTGGGAATGCTTCGAATCAATGGCATAATGTGCCCCACTTTCAATCCAAAGTGTCGTCTTCACAGTAGCCACATATTCAGCAAGTTTCATCACAATATCTCATTCCTTCTAAATTTATTGAGCAGAAATGGTTTAAATATGTTAGTAACAGTGGCCTTTATCTAACTTTTATCTAAGAACTGTGTGCCAAACATTGTTTATGAGAAATCATCCAGAAACCATTTTTTCTATTTTTAGTAACAGTGACCTTGACCCCATCAGGCCCAATTTCAATACCAAGTTTCGTCTTCACAGACACTACCTATATAGCAATTTTCATCACAATATCTCATTCTGAACCAAAGTTATTGAGCATACAGTTTATTTTCTATTTTTAGTAACAGTGACCTTGACCCCACAGGCCTTGAATCCCAAAAGTCATCTTCACAAAAACCATCAATACACCAAATTTCATTTAAGAATCTCATTCCAAGCTATAGTTACTGAGTGGAAACGAAGTTTTGAAGTTTAAATAACAGTGACCTTGACCTTGAACCCACAGGCCCCAAAGTCAAACCTAATCTTTATCTTGTTATATTACATCTGTGTCCCAAAAAATAATTAAATCTATGAAGTATTTCACGAGTTATAGTCCAGAAACAATTTTTCTTTTTTAAGTTACAGTGACCTTGACACTGACCCCTCAGGCCCCAAAGTCGAACTCGACCTGTATCTTCTGATATTACATATATGTACCAAAAAAGGATTTAATCTGTGAAGTTTTTCATGAGTTATTATCTGGAAACCCTTTTTCTATTTTTAGTAATACTGACCTTGACATTGACCCCACCAGCCCCAAAGTCGAACTTGACCTGTATCTTGTGATGTTACATCTATTTACCAAACAAGGATTAAATCTGTGAAGTGTTTCATGAGTTATCATCCGGAAACCATTTTTCTATTTTTAGTAACAGTGACCTTGACACTGATCCCACCAGCCCCAAAATCGAACTTGACCTGTATCTTATGACGATATACCTGTGTACCAAAAATTATTTAATTCTGTCAAGCCTTTCATGAGTTATCATCTGGAAACGAAGAATCCGACCGACCGACAGACCGACCGACCGACCGACAAGATCACTCCTATATACCCCCTCAAACTTCGTTTGTGGGGGTATAATAATTTTCTTGCCCTGGCAATACTACATTTATCCTGACTCTTGACACGGTAACCCTTGGGTTCTCATTTTTGTTCATTGGTTATGGTTTATGTTTTGAAACTGACCATATTTTTCTCATTTCTTATGATGAACCTTAACTCCTTGGAGACACCTTAATCATATAGACATTTGACCCAGGAAATAACCTTTTGACTTTTGAAAATTAAAAAAAAAAAAAAATATCATTCTGACCCTTGCGATTTTACCTGAAGTGTCTTTGTTTTCCTTAAATTAAGGGTAATTTTGGTTATTAATTGCCAGAATCCACCAAAAAGTTACACTAGATGGGTGTTTACTTGTGTCTCCCTGGGGGCTATGTCAGGTAAAAACTTCAAGAACAAGAGGGGGAATAACCCCATCTTCACTTAAAGAACTACGAGTCATGATGAGTGTGTTGTCATGAGCAATATAATTTTAAAGTTTAATGTAGAAATATTAAGAAAAAGCCAAAGTTTCTGTTAAAATAAAAGTACAGAAAGGGATTAACTACATCAAATGTGACCTTGACCTGAAAATTTACATCAGCTCAAGCATGTTGTCACAAACAATATAATTCTGGTGTCTGATCTGGATTGATTGGAATCTACACTGTTTGCATATTTGTAAGAAATAGCCTCATGAATCTTATTATGAACCATGTAGATCCTATTAAGACTGCACAGATATGCCTGCTGATCTTGATATACACTGGTCACATATGTCATGTATTCATGGTAGAAAGGGTTAAAAAACAACACAGTAACTTTTTATAGGTTGATTAATTTTCTTGTGAACTGAGGTCTTATAAGTCTTCACATACATACAAACACAATTTTATGTTTTCTAGTTACAAGATACAAATACCAACATTAACAGATAGATTAAGTGTCTCTATCATACAGTCATGCAGCTCTAAATTCTTATACATGGAAATGAAAAAATGCAAACCTTGTCTTCATTTTTTACAGTAACATTCATATTCTGCTCCCTAGTTTTCTACCAATTTTGCAAACGTTTCAAGTCCACAGCTTTTACTAGACTGATAGTACACATGGCTGAAAATAAATGTTGTATTTTAAATCATAACAAATAACCCAAGTCAATTTTACTGTACTTTTTGTTGTTTATGAAGATGCACATAAATAGCTGTTGCAGTTAAACAGTTAACAGATAACAGTGTTGTCATAATTGGTTTTAAGGTAATTTTGTTTATAAATATCACACAAGAGGTTTTTCTGATGTAAGCTTTGTGCCATCTTCAATTCCTATAGGCTCCTACACAATTTATCCCATTTAACCTTTTCCTCCATGTATATGCCTTTATGGCATTGGTGATCAGTGTAGATCTAGATCAGCCGACACATCCATACTGCCTGATTAGGATCTAAACTGTAAGCTTTTTTATTCAATAGGTTATTTCTGACCACAATGTGGCCAGTGCAGATCCAGTGCAGATCTGCCATCTGATCTGTATCTCTACACTGGTTGCACAGGCATGAAAATGTGTATATATGTAGTAAAGGGTTAATTATTACAATAACACACTTGCATTTTGATACTCCATTTTACTCAAAGGATACACATTTTAACACATGAGCAACTACTGTAGATCTAGGTGCGGACACAGCTGCTTCCAATTAAAAGAGCTTTAGTTTAAATGTATCTAATGAACTGAGTAGATACAGATCAGACCACAAAAATGTGCAAGCTGATCTGGAGCTACATCTGTGCTATCTCTATCTGATCTGGATTTACACTGGTTGCCCATGTGGTGAAATGGCGTGTAAATGGAGTAAAGGGTCAAGTTATTAACAATGAAAACAGAAGCAGCATTGAATTTTTGAGACACATTCATATGAGATTATCCTACTTAATAAATGAAAAAGCAACCACAAGAACACATCGTGTTTGTGCAAGGTGGCCCACAGATGAATATTATATAATGTAATTAATCAAGTGAATTCATGTTGGCCATGTTATTGGGCCAAGGGTAGTCATATATGCCTGAGGCAGTAGGCCAAGGGTTTATATGACAGCCCGAGGCCCAATAACATGGTCAATGTGAATATACTTGAGTGATAATTTTATTAATTAACAGAATAAAAACATCAAATTCATATGAAGACTAAAAGTTCTGGACCAATACAGGGGTTCTGGGCCAATATTGTAATTGCTGGGCCATCATAAAATAGTTAAGTATGAATGTGATATATAATGTAGTGTCTGCCAAGATTATGGCATGTTCAGGTCAGGTGATGACACGCCTCGAGATTTCGCCACAGTGCAGTCATGTAAAAAGGGCAAAGTATGGAATACCTGTACTGTTTATTCATACAGGGCTCTCACTAGAGAGAGACTTGAAGGAAGTAGTCCCATCAAAAGTGACCAGACTTCTCTCTTCGTTGAGCTTTGGGAGAAGTCTTTTTGTATTTAATACATGTATATAGGGAAAGAATGCCGTTGACTGCAAACTTCTCCATAATTCAGTAAATTATGACAAAACTTCTCCCTGATAGGTGAGAGCCCTGTTAATAGTCAACTAATAAAATTAAATATACCATTAGCCTTCTTCCTCTGCTCTTCCAATTCCATGCTTTTTGAACCACAGATGTCACATTTCATGATTATAACACTGAAATACATATTTAACAAACACAAAATTAAAACAATTATTTTGATCTTTGCTCAAATTACAAATATTATTTATAATAACTGATTTTATTTTATAAGTTAGTGATCATAAAAATATTAATTTACTCTCATTGCTATAATCACTTTCTTCAGATTGTTTCTATTCTGCATTGGAATTCATTCAGTCAGAGGTGTGTCTACAAAAAGTCACACACAATCTTTTGGACTGTGCAAAATGTTTTTCCTTGTGACATCAACAAGCATGCCCGACATTTAACTTGCTAGTTGGTGTGAAAAAGAGTGCTGTCATTTGTTTAGTAGTTAATATGCCTGTTCCAACAGCCATTCAATAATATTTCATAAAATTATATTGATTTACTGGATTAAGTTAGTATCCATATTGTTGCATCACTGCCAGATAAGTTATTATGTGTTTCCTTACATGCACAGTTTCTTTGCTATCCATCATTGGAAAAAATCATGTGATAGACTGAATATTATGACCTTTTATTTGCTCCAAAATACTGTCAATGCCAATTAATTTGACAAAATCATATCATCAATTTGGGAGATTTTGTATTAAACAGTATATAACTTTCTTTTGAAAAAAAAAGAAATACAGATCCAGGCATGTCACTTTAACCAGAAAGTAACAGACTGCAAAAAGCCAAAAATGTGTTGAAATGGTCAATTGGGTTGTCACTAAAAATTTACAGAAAGGGTTCCTTTCCAAATAACTACCGGTAATTTATTTTACATTGCTGATCAGAATTCAAGTCTGGGTAAAAATCATAGAATTAAATAGACATAAATATCTGCAGTAGTTCTGGTTTATTTTACTTTAAAACAATTTGTATTGGAAAGCTTATAAATACTTGTTACATCAAAACACTGTGTAAACCCAGGTTCATTTCAATACTGAATACTGGTATAACATCAAAAGGGAGGTAATATATTCATTTTTATAATTTGGCACATGTTTGTAGTGAAAAAAATTTAAATATTTGGTTTTCATTTCATAATTTATTGTTAATTTGTTAGGCAATTCTACTATTAATAAGACATAATTTAACACTATGAAACTTAATTTGAGCTATACATAAAATGGGTGATGTAAATGTTTCTCTTGTGGAAATCATGGTTACAGATCTCACCCATTCAGTGGATAACGGATTTGGGGAAAGTTTTAAACTTTATTTTAATGCCACATGAGATCAAACTGTTCAATACTGAATTTACATTATTTGCATTAGGTATTTGAGGTAATAATTAACATTGTTCTGTAGAAAATTTCTAATTTATGAAGTGATTCATTTAGTATGATTTACAAAATCATATCAGCATAGTAATTACTGTTGCACTGTTGAAACAGAACACAGAATAAATGACATCAAATTGCTTTATGTCCATTGATACTCTATTTTTGGGCCCAGAGCATGAACCTTGTGGGTAGTAGTCGCCCCACCTAAACCAGTCTGGCTGCATGTCAATATAAATGAACACTGATTATTTATCAGATTACAGGAACCTGAATTTCCATCTGAAAATATCAAGATCCGGAAAAATATTACATTTTCCGAATGCAATGGATTTGTACCCCACCCACTTACATGTTTCAAGAATTTACCAGTTGCAATGTTGACACAGCGTTATGGCAGCTCAAGCATTACAAAGAAACTAAAATATACTGTTTACAAAAATTACATCTCCTAAAACAGTCATTGTGGATTTAACTGAAACATTTTTATTTTACCTTCACCTTTGTTGTCCACTTCATTGCATGATGTCAAACAGTTCTATAGAGCTTCAAATGGGGTATTATGTCAAAGTTAGTTGATACGGGTCTGACCAGATCCAAAGATCATCTAAACCTGTTTATGAATAATTAAATAAACAAATAAATACATGATTATTCTTTCTTCCAGGATGCTAAATTCACCCGAAATGCATTAGCTATTAAATAAATTCATATAATTTGTGAAGTTCCTGTTCTGTATACTCAGTGAATCTCTGAGGTTTTACTCTTTTTCTTCTTTTGGTTTCCCTGGGTTATTTTAAGAATATCTGTTCTGATTAAATGACCTGTGAGACATCATTGAATGGAGTGCAAGACAAAATTGAAAGTAGTAAAAACTTCTGATAGCGGATTTCACTGACTGTTCCAAGGCAGTAACCACTCGGGTTCTCATTTTTGTTCATTGTTAGTGACGTCTCTTTAGAAACTGATCATTTTATTAACCATGCTCTCTCCCTCTCTTCTCCTGACTGTGTGGGGAGGCTGTTTTTTCTGAATGTGGCGATTCCCAATATGCATTTCAGAAGGTCTACATATAAGGTGCAATTATTCAGAAAACCCTGTGTCAACTATGCAGCCGGTTATGATTTGGGAATGGGTTATGATATGGGAAAATTTCATTCATGTCAGATCTGGATATTATCTGATGCCAATGGAAATTCAGATTCTTTTGATCAAATGCATAAAATGCATTCATTAATAATGCATTCATTAATATATCTGTTAAATCAATTCATGTATGATTTTTAACTAACTTTAAACACAATTTTCAACAGATCTACGTAAATGTGTTAAAAATAAATCAATGTGAATCAGATGCTTTATGTTTGAAGCATTCAAATAGAAATAAAAATATTACACGATATTTAACCATGTTAATCGTTATTCGTACAAAATCCAACTTCTTTCAATGCAATACATTGAACTGATTTTATTACTTACATCGCTACAAGTTTCCACAATAAATAGACACAATGATTAGGGCCCTAAATTAAAAAAAAAAGTTTTGCCTACTCAGTGTTTTGAAACACCTACTTTCATTTTGGAGAGTGCATTAAATGACGCAACGGAACGTAACGTTCAATAAAACCAAAAGAGCCAAAATCTCGTTTACTGCGGTATAGTGTTTCGAATCTAAACATGGTAAACTTCAGTCAGTTGAAGACAGTCAGTATTCTGGAAGAAGAATATAACATTTCAGTTTTACAAAGATTTTGTAACGTTATCATTCGTAAGCCACCAAATCCACCTCCATTTTCCATATGAAAAATTATATTTACAAAGAGAAATACTATTGTCAATAAACATTCAAATGTAACCTGTGTGTTATAAAACATTGCATCACGAAAATAACTCGATAAATACTCACTAATTAGTTGATTGCGATGGATTTTTCGTCTTAACCGAACGTTGTCGAATCCAATATGGCGGTCCGCCATTAGGTATTCATGCGCGTTCATGACTCAAAATCTTGTCTGACGTTCCACGAGTTAAATTTCTTCAAGTATTGATTGATTCCATATGTTTAAATATAAATTTTA
The DNA here is from genome assembly GCA_038501625.1 of Corbicula japonica. Taxonomy (NCBI): domain Eukaryota; kingdom Metazoa; phylum Mollusca; class Bivalvia; order Venerida; family Cyrenidae; genus Corbicula; species Corbicula japonica. Next base: position 57,302 of record JAZAYU010000623.1, read on the forward strand.
TCATTTTGCACAGCATTACAAAATTGACCGCTCTGCAGCATTGAATTACTTTTTGAAACTAAGAACTATATTTCAGGGTAGCACGCAAGACTGTCGTAACAACATTTAAATAAAGAAAGAAGTACAACAGTCTTGCATGCAACCCTAAATTGTTAGGTTTGCAGTAATTCAAAACGATTGTCGAAAACCGGCTAAACTGGGTCGTGCCGACCCAAAAAGTAATTATACAAGCCCTCTACAACATCCGGGTACTTAGTATGGCAGCCAGTTGATGTAAACAATGTTACATCAAGAAAAATGTGAGAAAAGACAATATTTCATGTTATAGACTTTTGTAGAAGTGGATTTTATCGAAAAAGAACAAAAAGCTATTTTTAAGAAAGCGAAATTGCAAGTAATCACTCGGTGAAAGTTGCAACTTTTAATGTAATATGAAAAGTTCAGAAGTAGTAAACAAATTGTCCAACTTACCATTTTGCAGAAACTAGTGTGCCAACATGAAAAGCGTGCATTTCATGAAAATTTACATCAAAACACCCGTGTATTTACCGACGGTCGTTATATTTAAAGGCGCCATTACATTTAAGGTTATTCCCAACCTGGTTATAGTGTTTTGTAGCAGACACCTGCCAAAGTAACTGAAAGGTAAACTTCTAATTGAATTTACACCATACATTGATTAGGTACCCCAGGCTATTGTGTAAATCACATTTTGACAGGTCCTTTTTTATTGCAATTACCAATTTTTACCAATTACTTGTGATGAGAACCGGACGGCTAAGTCAGAGACCTATATATATAAATAGATTCGCATCTCTCTATTACTGATATAAGAAATCTCGTTTGTTGACGTGGATTCGACGAGAATCTCGTCACGTGACCAAGCGTTACTTTTTAGGTTGTTTCCCTTGAAAATTACTTGCCCTTTGACGAAGTGCGCATGCCAGAAAATTATGTTTCCATATGTTGTTCGATATACGATATTTACAGGAATATGAGCAATAAGAATATAATTATAATGTTGCCACAAAGCGAAAAAAAGATATAACAAGCATTAAAAACGTTTACTTTTATTTAAAATATTTTATTAATTACATTAAGTTTTCATGATCAAGAAAATGAAAGTTTCTGATGTATGAATTGACAGCCATATTGATTACTTATACTATGACGCGGTTAACGATCACGTGACTCGCCGAGATAACGCAGGCCGCGTGTACATGCGAGATAAAGCGAAGACGCGTATCTATGTATAATATAGGTCTTTGGCTAAGTGGACTTGATTAATCGGTCCAATTCTTGTCTTTCTCTGATTCGATTAATCAGAAAATTGGAATCAGATGTCCTCAATAGACTTTTGTAGTGTACAACTGTGGTAGAAATAGCAAACCTTTCTATATACTTTCATATTATGATAATAAATTCTACATCAATAATATAAAAATCATGTAGCCTTTTTCCAAAATTCAGTGTTGCCCATTTAAACAATATGTGGCCTATATGACTTGTTGCCTATTCTGTAATCCAGCAGCTAATAAACAATTTAAACTTAAAATATAATAATAAAGCAAAAGTTGCATTTCAGTTTCAGTAAATATGGTGATTTATTGACCTTCAAAAGCAATTTCGACCAAGGGCAAAGCTTCTTCACATCAATAAATCACCATATCAACCTCACTGAAATGCAATAATTGTATAATATCGGTTACTTCAGTACTGGTATCTACCAATTCATATCCATGCCATCTTATCTGGTTCTGCACTGATTGATTCTTGGTCAGAAATCATCTAAAGCAAATAGTGTAGATCCTGATTCGACAGCATGGTTGAGTCAACCGATCTGGATCTCCCCTTTTTGCCCATGTCCTACCAAGTAAAAGGTACGACCAGGGTCTATTTAATTAGTAGGGTTATCGCACTCGCCGATTGGTGAAAATATGATGTCGTCGTAGATCACGTGATCTGATCAATTTCCGGCGCCATTTGCAATTAGAGAAAAACAACTGAAAATACGTGTGATCTTGTCCGTTAAATTATACCTTTTAAGATAATAATCGGGTACAATTATCGGATAAAATACACAATGTAAGTATTGATATTTCATTTCTTTTATTGATTGAAGTTAATATCTGTTTGTATAATGTGTAATATGCAAACTTACCAAGTCTGTTGATAATTGTTGTTCCCAATAATATAGACAAATTGGCCGAATTGGGTAGACAATGGGTTGTTTTCCACAGCTTTCAGTAATAAATAGCGATTGATAATACAAAATTGTTTAGTGGAAAATGCAAAGAAATTCCGCCGACCACTGGCTAGGAAATTTAGAACATAATATCCATTTTTTCATTTTTCCGATGCCATACTAAAAATTATCTCCTCGGCATAGAGTTTGGTTACAATGCAGGTATATGAGTGAATTTTGATTGGACGAGCGATAATGAAGTAGTAATTTTGATTGGACAAGTATTTAAAAATTTGATCGAACCGCTGCAAGAATATGTGACGCGATAGACTGCGGCTCGCTCGTCCAATCAGAATTCACGCATATCATTCTTTGTAACCAAACTCTATGCCGAGGCGATAATTTTTAGTATGGCATCGGAAAAATGAAAAAATGGATGTTATGTTCTAAATTTCCTAGCCAGTGGTCGGCGGAATTCAACAGAGGAGAAGATGAGTTTTCAAAGGATACCAGATTTGTTAAGGTTAGTGCAATATTTGTTTCGATGCTGATTTTTAAAAACTGTGTTTACATTTTGGCTTGACAAAATAGGAACGGGGTTAATAACCTTATACACTCTTATAAAGTCGGAACACTAATTTTCAGAGAACTTGGTATTTGATAGTAAATTCGGTGTGGATAGACTGATATCGATCCCGATCTATCAAAACAAAACAAAAAAGATGAGTTTATGTAGTATAGACCCGTGTAGACCCTATTTATTTTTTTTTGGGGGGGGGGGGGGGCGGCCTGTTTGGAGAATACGGGGTCCGTCTTCCAAGCACCTGTGAAATTTTTGACTTCAAACGGTGGAGTGAATAGATTTGAGGGCGGAAGAGGTTCTTCTAAAGCAGTAAAATTAAACCAATTTTTTTACCTTTTTCTCATTCATTTAATGACACATATTGGTTTGTATTCAGCATACACGTATGTTAATTAAGGCTATATAAATTATCTTGTTTGAAATGATAAATAATTGTTTTGACCTCAGTTTCTGACTTTCTGATCCACTTTCGGTTTCATGTCGGTGCATTATGTTAATGAAAAAACATGAAGTATGAAAACAAATGTTAAAAATCCAGTAAACAATCGATAAAGCTAACTTTATAAATAATTAGGCACTAAATCAAACTGCAATAATGTGATAAAATGGGAAATTTAGTTAACCTCTGGCCCATGTCGCAAGTCTTTTTCCCGCCAAATGTCTTTACAGTCCCACACGAGTTGTCGTTCCTTACAATCTCTTACATGGTATAAAACACAGATCACGGTCGAAGACAATCCAGAACGGATTTATACATCGAGTATGATGAATTGGGTACGTTTCGCTTTAAAATAATATTTATGTGCCTCTGAACAACATATACTCTGCTGCAAAATCTGTTTTATATTCTCCAGACAGGTAAACTTAAATGGTTTCAAACGTACTTTAGGTGGTAGCAACGCGATTAAGCGGACAAAATTGGATACAGAGGGGTTTCAATAGGGTTGTTCCAATCCCGTTTTCGGACAGCAGGGGGCCTATTTTCCGGGGATTTCGATCACAGAGTTAAAAAAAAACACTATCGTATAACTACCCTTGGATTTCCCGAAAACGATCCCCTTTGTTAAAATCGTACATCCGATCCTGGCAAGGGATTATTTAATTGAAATTTTGCTGTTGTTAGACCAAAGAAAGAATATATCAATCAGGCCGCCGGTGCTGACTCGGAATTACAATCTCCTGATTAGAATAAAACCTTCTAAGGGGTTACATGTAGCCTAGGTTAAAACAAAAATGACCAGTAATTTAATTAAACAACCCTCAATATTTAATTTTGAAAATGCACACCAGGATCATTTAAACACGAAACAAAATAAACATGTGTCAATATAGCTTTTTAACAGTAAATCTTTCATCTAGCAAGTTAGCAACATAATAATAGGAAAAGTAAGTCCATTATCTGCTTTCTGAGCTTATTCTCACTCTAAGATACTCTATCAAAATACTAATTAATAAATTCCTTCCTCTTTTAGACACACTTCCAATATACCAAAACCAAAAAATCAATAACCGCCAAGGTTCGCACACAGCACCCCAGTCAATGTTTCGCAGAACTATAAGATTTTTTTGTTTTTGTTGTTTATTCCCAGTTTTACGCCCCTCTCGCCTCTGAACAAGGACCTAATGGTATGGGCAAAATTAGTGATGTGCCGATGATCGAAAGACATCGATTAATCATCAGTGAGAACCTCCCGATGCCGATAATCGATGTCATTATCCCATAATCGATTTAAACTGATGTATACCCCCGGCTGTAAACTACTGCACAATTAAACATATCTTTGCCAATATTTGTACTAGTCATGATTGTTCATTCATTCTTATCAGTGCATATTTAATAAAAACACCTTAAAAAGTTTAATTTTTGTAATTGGAACACCAACCTTTATGTAGAAAGTAGCAGCAAACACACAATAATAAGGGATATTATATAAGCTACTTACTAGAAACCATTTGTTAATGTAACACAGATATGATTTATAAACCGAATAATAATCGGTGAAATCACATCGGAAGTGGCAACCGATTCCAACTGATGATCGATTGTGATTTGCAACCGATATCCCAACACTAGGCAAAATAATAAGATTCAAGTTAACCGAGGATTGATACACCGTTATGGTCGATATTTTATCATGATAGAAGATGAAAGGCGAAAATCAAACGTTCACTACAAAAAAAATTAAATAAATTGATGTAGTTTGCACATGTCTGCCCTGGGCCATGAAATAAAAATCGGCAAGCAGATAAACGCATCAGCTGGATACACACGGAACCTCGGTGACAGTCACTGCCCCGAGGAGACTGACCAGCGGTCACTCTACAATACACAACTTCCGGGAAATCAGGTAACCCTTCTTTAACGTATAGGCTACATTTTTACGAAATAAAAGCGTATCTAGGTATATACATTTTTGTGAAAAAAAACGAGAGAAGACAAATTCATTAAAGCAATTAGCTAAGATATTTGGAAAATAAAAGCGAGACGCATTGACTTTGCAAGTTACGTGGATGGAGTATGGTCGTGCACACTGCTGAAATGCGTCATATTATGCACGCCGTGGCATCTTGGATTCTTCTATTGTGTTTCATATCTTTTATATGCACAAATTTCTATGTGAACGTTTGGATCCAAAGAGAAAACGAAACGTTTGTGCTAGATTCGACTCCCGATCACACCGCACATGCAGGCTCCAGGTTAATATGGACACATGATCAAAATGATCGGAATACAACCTTAAGAAACTTTCTGGAGGCACCAGGACGACGCCAGTATGTTAATTTATTGACTGTTCAAACGCCAGTAACAGATGTGACGACAAAACACACCGGACCCTGGCGCGATCTAGACAATTTTGAAAGTGACAGGATTGTGGAGCAACTGCAGTTTATACCGGAATCAATCAAAGAAAGAAAATCAAATGGAGAAGCAATACCCATCAAAAAGATACTACTGTATAATGGATTTAAGGACTGGGGAGTCAAACCCGGTCGGCAGAGTTTCTTAGAGCAGAAGTGTCCTGTCAGTCACTGTGAGCTTACCGACGACCGCCGGCAAAGCGCCGTCGCCGACGCCATTCTGTTCCGTCAAGATCCCAGATTTCCTCGATCCAGGAGACCACCTGGTCAAATATGGATATTGTATCTGCTAGAAGCGCCTTATTTTACTCCAAATTTACGACGGTTTTACCGCCAGTTTAACTGGACTGCCTCCTATCGGCGAGATTCCGATATTGCAGCGCCATACGAGAAATTTGTTAAGCACAGTAAACCAGTTCTTCATGCAAATACAAAACCGGTTAAAAATTACGCTGCAGGAAAAACTAAAAAAGTTGCCTGGTTCGTTTCGAACTGTCGTGCGACTAACACTAGAATAGAGTATGCAAAGGAATTATCAAAATACATTCAGGTGGATATATTCGGGAAATGCGGTGATAAAAAGTGTACTAGAGGTGCAAATTCTTGCTCAGAAATGCTCAACAAAGAATATAAATTTTATCTGTCATTTGAAAACTCAAACTGTCGTGATTATATCACAGAAAAATTCTACTTCACTGGATTACAGTAAGTAATTTTAATGTCTTGTCGTTGTAAGTTGCTATATTTCTTAGTCCTTTAACGGTTAACCATAAATAAAACTTTTATTTGCATGTTCGTATAGTGTATATATAGATCAGCCGGAACATCCGTGCCATCTAATAAGGATTTGCATTTGGCTTTTTTGGTTCATTAGGTCATTTCTGACCAAGAGGTGAATGTAGATCCAGATCAGGCAGGGTGTGACGGCTGATCTTATCTATATTGGTCGCGCAAGCGATAAAACATGTATATATGGAGTAAAGGGTTAAGTTTATAAAAGTCACGTGTAAGTACGCTTGGGGATGTCTCATCTCAAAAGAGGGGGATCATTACTCAAAAGTTATCCCTTCCATTGTTGTATATGTGTCGTTGTCCCACACGCGTTTAATGAAGTATTCTATAAAGGGCTATTTACGCATTTACGCATGTGCGACCAGTGTCAATCCAGATCAGCCGGCAAATCTGATCTAGATCTGCGCTTTCGCATCATGGTCAGAAGCAACCTATCGATTCAAAAAGTTGCACAGTGTAGATCCTGATCAAATGAAAAGAATGAACGGCTGATCTGGATCTACACTGTTCGTCAACGCAATAAAGGTGTAATATTCAAAATAGGGATATAAAAAGGCCAAGATATGTATTGAGAAAAATGTTATGGATTAATTCAGTCTGACAATTTTGAAAAGATATTTCTTTCGGGATATTTGCTGGTTCAGTGAAGAACCATATAAGCTCTTAAAAGGGCTGATCTGTTCTGTGTGTTGCCAAGCTACGAGGCTACTCCTCATTCTCTGATTCGGTCTCGGACTCGGACTCGCTGCTGTTTTCCGCTTCCACCCAGGATCGTACTTCATGACGCAGCATGTTAATTTCCTCGGCTTTCATATACACGTAGTCATAGTACATGCTCCGCGCACCTTGCATTACTGAAATCTTCCGCATCAAATTCTCCCGGAAACACCGGTTGTCGTTTTTCTTGGCGGCGTTGTATCGACGGCTCAGTTCGGCAAGCATCTTGTTTGTTTGTGCCAGATGTTTACTTGCTTTACAAAACTTGATCTCGGCGTCTCTCAGATCCCGCCTCTTTTGCAGAAGTGTCGGCTTCGTCACAGATGTCATCTGGTCCGATTTCGTGAAATTATCAGTCATTGAGTTTTCCGGATTCATCTTCGTTCTTGTGCTATACAGTTCTGTCTGAAGTGCGATTCAGTTGGCAAATGTGATGTTGAAACTGTTTCCTTGATATTTATAAATCCACGTACGAGTGCATGACATCGCCTTAGTGATATGGATCAACCTGTCTGTCACATGCTTGGGCGTGATCCCGTGATAAACATCTTTTCGGAATAATTAGTGTTGAACTGAAAGAAACTGACCAGTGACCTTGACTTGTGAAAACATGTACGCTCGGGTGAATAAGCAGGATTGGGTCTTAGAGTATGTATTATTTGTGACGTTTAAGGTTTTATACGCTAGAAACAATAAACAGCTTTATATAATGGGAATTGGTTCATGCCATTGTAAGAATGTAAGAAATAAAAGTTTAAGGGAATTATTTAACCTTAGAATCTTCAGCATGCGTCAAACCTTTAACAACTTCGTGTACACTCGGCTTTAGTAATAGCTATAAATAAACAACTGTATTCGTTTATCTTCATTTTAACTTTTTTTGTTTCAAAACTGATCATTAAAACAAACATATAAATCTGCCAAACTACCTAACGAAAGAGCAAGTTACATCATTGGCCACACAAACAACAACAACAACAATTTCCTTTTTAATAACGAATCGTGAAAACCCACACAAAAAATTTATCGTGGTGAATTTAAAGTGATTATAAAAATATCAAGCGTTGGCTATTTTTATTAAACAACCTCAACTATGCTAAGTTGAAAAATGCGATTTTCATTTATTTTTTATATGGTCAACAGCAGTGAATAATACACAATGGTAAAGAACTTTTAAGAATATTCTTTAACGTTACGTTTACCATTTTGGAGAAAGAAGAACATTAATTTTTAAAAGATGCTCGTGTGAGCGACAGAAAAGATCCACACGTTGATTTTTTTCTGTTGCATTTGTTAAGGTCATTTTAATTCTGATGTCATAAGAATTAGATTTTAAGGAGTTACTTTAAGAAAATTTCGGAAACCAAATACCTATGTGTTACATATACATGTATACGGGTCTCTGCGAAAACCTTAAGACAAAACAAATAATGTAATATAATATTGTAAAAGTTTGACTAATTGTGTAATGTTTCTTCCATAAAGGATTTTCAAATATTATGCTTTTTCCTTCTTAAGTGGAAATTGATAAAAAATTATATTATTTTATTCTGTAGTAATTAAAAATCGCTAGGCAGACGTCGCAATACGTGAGAACAAAATAAAATCTAAGTAATTGCAATCCAGCCATGTGATAACTCTGATCAGTGTGTTTGACAACAGTTGTTAGCACCTCGTTAGCTGAATGATCAACCTGTCATAAATGTCGTCACTGATTTCTATCACTTACGCCTGGTTTATGCCACATTTTTATCGTATAAAAACAACGACTTCGTGCATTCCTGATTCTATCTCTTGTAAAATTAAACTGAAATGTCATTGAATACATATGAGGGTCCTGTGATGGCTGACATACACTCAATAAACGATCATTCTGTAAGGACGAAGCAGGCGACATCGTACCACATAACTCTACACGAGAAAAGACGAGAACTTCGAGACACCGAGCTCAAGTTTTCAAGAGCGTGTCAACAAATTGTGTTCCTCAGTAAGATGCTGGCCGACATGAGCAACAGATACAACGCCGCCAAGAAAGACGATAACCGGTGCTTCCGGTATAACTTGAAGCTAAAACTGTCGGTATTGGAAGGTGTAAGAAGCATGTTTTATGACTATGTGTACATGAAAGCAGAAGACATCAACAAGCTGCAACAGGAAGTTCGATTCTGGGTGGATGAAAGTAGCGAGTCAGAGTCTGACTCGGAATACAACACTAGCTCAACGTGAGCAGAAAAATCCTTCGAAGCAAGCTTGTCATAGCATAGAGGAGATATCCAAAGTGAAAGGAAGTAGCGAGTCCGAGCCCGATTCGGAATAGAACACAGGTTTGCAGTAAGGCAAAAAGCGATTTTCGAAAATAGGTAAAACTGGGTCGTGGCCGACCCAATAAACAGATTAGGAATACTTTGAATTTTGTATGAAAAAATATTTTTATTTTATTTTTTTATTTTTATTTTTTATTGTGTATCAAATCTGTAATTTCTGTTTTCAGACACGATGTTATTCCGATCGTGATGGGCGCGGCCCCGGAAGATTACCGTCGTGCAGCGCCCCATTACTCCTACATTCACGTGGACGAGTACACGAGCCCCAGTGAACTAGCCGAGTACCTGAATGAACTTGATACAAACGATGAACTTTATAACGAGTATTTTAAATGGAAAGGAACAGGTAGCTTTATCAACACGTACTTTTGGTGCCGTGTGTGTGCGATGTTGCACGATACATCACGTGGCAGCACGAGTTATGGCGATATCGAGAAGTGGTGGAGAGGTCGAGATGTGTGCATTGGTAAGGATAGATGGGGTCAACATCCGCAGCGAGGCCCTTACATATCGGACTATTACACAAAGTGAAAATACAAATGTTGTGACTGTTAAGTATTATCGAGTGTTGCTATTATAAAGCGTGAAGGATAACCGAGCTGCCACGCTGTAATAAACTATGAGCATGTGAATGATGTACTGTACTCTTAATGGATAACCCTAAAAGACGCAGCCTTTAGGACAGAGCGGAACTGGTTTATGTGAACATATGATAGTCATGGCAGCAGTGGCGTTGCATAGTTACGTATTCAGACTTGGATATACTCCTATAAATGCAACCATATTGCACGTAATGCTTGCGATTTAAGGTCAAGTCATAAGCACATCTCATAAATGCAACGCACAGGCGCAAAGTGGGGTTAATTGACATTGCGACAAGTGTATATTAAAACAACTTGCAGAAAACGAAACTGTTTCATAGACTATGTTAAGAATTATTTTCTAAAGAAATGGCGAACAATGTAGATCCTGCTCAGACAGCACGGATACCTACCCAGGTGATCTGGGTCTACACTGGTCGCGTAGGACATGAGTCTCGCTTTGTCACGGTGCGTGACATATAAAGATCAGTACATGGTTGGAAAAGGTGGCATAGGCCTAATGTGCTCTTATATCCCGATATTTTATAATCATTTGAACAAAAAATCGTTTTTAATCGGTTTTTAAATGCAGCATATTTGCATTTTATATTTAATCGAAAACTGTTATTGATTTAAAGTTATTAATTTATTGTAAATTTTGCAATAATTAAAAAAGTAGAAATATGTGCATTATGTTTGAGTTATTGCCGTAACAAACCGGTACTCTATATATACGAACCCGGTCGTGGACATCGTGAAGAAAGGTGCCTGATACGCAACCGGAAGTTATTCTCGGCACGGGCCGGCACCAAGGTATCACTCAGGCTAGCAAGGTAGCTCCCCCCCATTAAACATCATTTTTTGTTTCTGATTTAAAATCACACTTAAAAATATAATTATGATAACTGTATGAACGAAACAAAGAGTGAAGGAACATTAACAGAAATCATATTTTGAACTCTTTAGACAAGCTGTGTTAGAATATGTTCACTACTAAAACAATTTTTACAGATTGAAAGGGCTTATTAAGGTGTAACAGAAGATTTGAAGCTTTTGCATACTTCTGTGGTATCATTTAGCGGAAATTAAATTTCGCGCACACTGCATAAATGATATTTCTGACGAGCATAAATCCGCGCACTTGCAATTTTCTCATAAAATAAGAAGATACTCAGTGGTTTTATTTATCTGCGGTTCGATTTCGCGCACTTAAAATACGAAAAAACGCGAAATTATATCACCGCGATATTTATTGATATAAATATCAGGTAAGTTTGACGCCTGGTATCATATTTAAAAGAGCTGCGCCCATAGATAAACGAAAACAGATTTAAATAGTTGTATATTGCCGTTACTGAACTTTGTGTGAATATCTTAATATTTATAATTCGTGTTCGTAAGCTTAAACGCGTCATTATGTTTTAATATTGTTTTCGAACAGTTAAATTATACGTGTTTTACAATGTTTTATCATAATATTATAAATTCAGGATATTATTTTTCACAACCGTTTTTGCGTCCGAAATTCAGGAAAATTAGGGATGTTTGTTTCATTTGCTATTCTTAATATAAATACATGTACTATACAAAACCCTATAGCAAATGGGGTTTGGTTTAACAAAATCTTGAGGTCCCTACTTTCGATATCATAGTCTGTAAAACAGTAGAGTACATTTAATCGGTTTATGTGGATATTTATCATAAAAAAGCAATATTATCGTGTACTCGTATTTTAATGTGATAATACTAAGCCGATTTTTTAAAACTGCAAATCATGAAAAATCAGAACAAAATGTTTGATGTTTGATAGGCCTGATAATCGTTTTGTCTTGTGCAGTTCAAACAGTCATGTTTTTCTTTAAAAATGCTTTTGGAGTGGCACAAAATGACAGCGGGTCAACTTCCTTTTCTGAAAAAGATAAAATCTTCTAACAATTTGAAAAAGATTCTTCTATCGAGGTCTTTGGGGAGAATGAGCTCTTACAAGAGCTGTTATATCATCAGTTTTTGACTTTTCATTAATTGGCCAGAATTGGCTGTCACCGCTATGCTACGATAAGCATAATTCGGCGATTTCCGCTATGCTTTGACAAGCTTGCTTCGGCTATCTCCGCTTTGCTACTACGAGGATTTTCCGGCTATCTCCGCTATTCTAAGACGAGGTCTTTCGGCTATCTCCGCTATGCAAACACAAGTTTTCTTGGGTTATCTTCGCTATGCTTCAGCAAGCATGCATCGGCTATCTCCGCTATGGCAGGACAATCTTGCTTCGGACAATTGTTCGGATCGGGGTTTTCAGCTTACGTAGAACCGGTATTGTATTCCGAATCGGACTCGGACTTGCTACTTTCTTCCATCCAGAATCGAACTTCATTTTGCAGCTTGTTGATGCCTTCCGCTTTCATGTACGCATAGTCATAAAACATGCTTCTTACACCTTCCATTACCAACAGCTTTAGCTTCAAGTTATACCGGAAGCATCGGTTATCGTCTTTCTTGGCGGCGTTGTATCTGTTGCTCATGTCGTCCAGCATCTTATTGAGGAACACGAGTTGTTGACACGCTCTTGAAAACTTGAGCTCGGCGTCTCGCAGTTCTCGTCTTTTCTCGTGTAGAGTCATTTCGTACGAAGTCGCCTGCTTCATCATTACAGAATGATCGTTCATTGAGCCAGACCCTAATATTCAATGATATTTCAGTTAACTTTTAAAAACAAATATAATCAAAACTGCACGAAGTCGTTGTTTTTATACGATAAAAATGTGGCATAACCAGGCGTAAGTGATAGAAATCAGTGACGACATTTATGACCGGTTGATCAGTCATCTATAACGAGGTGCTAACAACTGTTGTCAAACACACTTATCAGAGTTATCACATGGCTGGATTGCAATTACTCAGATTTTATTTTGTATTTTTACGTTTTGCAACGGGAGCATGGGTGCTGTTGAAAAAATTTCGCATATCAATATGGTTGATACAGAATGACTCGATATATTTTTATCAATTTCTTCTATAGACGGATAATTCAAATCTAAATCCTTCTTGGAAAAAATAACAATTTATTTCACTGCTTTAAAATATCTTTATTTTTTATGTGTTACGCTCAGGTTAATCAAGTTTATAGTTAAAAAAGTTATTTCTATCAAATAGATTTTTGATACCATCAGAAATATCAAGCCAGTGTAAAGGCAATAGAAAAGCAACACACATCCACAAGTGGTTCGTTTGTTCTTCAATAGTTTTTTGCAAATTTTGCAAATTCACTGCCGTTGATTTTATATGCTTAAATGTATTAATAAAAACATTAATACACGTAACATACTGCGATAATTATTATTAACATCATCAGCCATGTTTAAATTAAGTTTAAAGGCTTTGGAGAAATGGTTAATTTATTCACTTTAACTTTCTTACAACATTTAACAGTGGAGTGAACAAATACACTTTATTAATCGTCAATTGATGAATTAATATAAAGTTGTACATTTATTGTTACTAAAATATAAATCCTTTCACGTCACAAATAATATACACTCTCCTACCCAATCCCGCTTATTCACCGGAGCGTACATGTTTTCACAAGTTACGGTCACGGGTCAGTTTTTCTTCCGTTCAACACTGATAACTCCGAAGAGATGTTTATCACAAGATCACGCCCAAGCATGTGACAGACATGTTGATCCATATTACTAAAGCGATGTCATGCACTCGTACGCGGATTTATAAATTTCAACAAAGCAGTTAAAAATCACATTTGCCAACTGAATCGCACTTCAGACAGAACAGTATTGCACAAGAACGAGGATGAATCCGGAAAACTCAATGACTGATAATTTCACGAAATCGGACCCGACAACATCTGTGACGAAGCCGACACTTCTTCAAAAGAGGCGGGATCTGAAAGACGCCGAGATCAAGTTTTGTAAAGCAAGTAAACAACTGGCACAAACCAACAAGACGCTTGCCGAGCTGAGCCGTCGGTACAACGCCGCCATGAAAGACGATAACCAGTGTTTCCGGGAGAATATGCTGCGGAAGATTTCAGTAATCCAAGGTGCGCGGAGCATGTACTATGACTACGTGTATATGAAAGCCGAGGAAATTAACATGCTGCGTCATGAAGTACGATCCTTGGTGGAAGCGGAAGACAGCAGTGAGTCCGAGTACGAGACCGAACCAGAGAATGAGGAGTAGCCTTGTTGCTTGGCAACACATAGAACAGAACAGCCCTTTTAAGAGCTTATATGGTTCTTCACTGAGCCAGCATATATCCCGAAAGAACTATCTTTCCAAAATATTGTCTTGTTATTCGTTCCACTATTTCAAGTCTAGCTTAGATATATTTTAATGAAACACATCTAGCGAGTGACAATGACATGAATAGTTGTAACTTTTAGGGTGATTTGTTTTGGTGCACGATTGTGTCCAATATGAAAATCACCAAAATATTTTGGAAATTTGCGAAATAAAGGCAAATTCTTTTTAAAAAAAAAAACATTATATTACCAAACGTATTTGGCAATCTTAATTTTTTTTATTGACTGAATTCCCGCTGGCGATCAGTACGTTTTAAATGCAGCAAAGTGGAAGAAAAATAATGTGCAAGTGAAAATATGCTAGTATTACCTTTTCAAGAAATCTAAAAATTAATTGGGGTGAAGCGATTTCGAAATAATGTGGTATTTTGCGTTTCTTCAGTGATAATTCGTAACTCACCCACGTCTTATATACAGACACAAACCCACCCAATTTTTATTATACGCAGCTTTAATGCGCAAAACTCTCAGTTCTTTAATTATTATTACGACCCTTAAAGAGCATTGCTATATATATTTACAAGTTAGGTCATAAGTTAAAGCTAAAAGCTTCATTCAAAAAACAACATCATGTTACCAGATCTACTTTGTTTTGGAAAATCACCCAGAATTACTGTGTACAGTAATAAATAAATGTACAAAAGGCAGTCAGAAATATCAACGTACAAAATGACGTAATTTTCAAGAGATACACGAAGTTAGAAAGCACTACCTATAAAGAAAATAATTCTCTCCTTATTATAAAAAGAAAATGATAATAAACCTAAGATTTTATTTTGCCACTGAAAAATAACAATTGGTTATGAAAAAGTAATCAGTCACATGACACTCTTTATTGAAACAATAATCAAAGCGCTGAAAGCGTTGAAATACTGGCGCGCTGGTTGAATCGAACATGCCCTGCACAGATATCATTACTGTAAACATATGAAACTATGTGTGATTTTTTCGTTAAACTTTGTGACAGTTACTATCATCAACATTAGCAAATAATTCTGTATATTCAGGGATTTCAATAGATGCAGGTACTTGTATTTTGATGCAAGGAAATTAGGTTTTCCACTTTTTTTTCACCTGAATCTTAGGCGGGGGTCTTTTTGATGCAGAAGCGTATGATTAGTGGTTAAATTTTGCTAGAATAACGATGATCAGGCTCCGCCACAACTGAGTATTGTCAACAATGAAATGCACAAGGCTCACGTACCTTAAGAGACTGAAACAGTTACAATCTTAATTTTTACGTCGATCGCAACAATGCATTAACAAAAATATTCGCCAACTTACTGACGGTCTCCCCAGGATTTTTGGAAGGGTTGTCGCTGGATATTTCGTGGATATAAGCTCGCGAACCTTATTTTGTAACTATCATTTTATACAATTTTATATTTGTACCAAAGTTTACTGCAAAAACTGTATATAGTACATAGATGTTTTTTTTTTCTCTTTAGAGCCAAGAAAGGTACAAAGTTAAAAAACATAAATAATGTGAAACAATGTGTAAACAGTATGTCAACATGTGTTTTAATAACATAAACTGATCTGATCTCATCAAGTTACAATGTCAACTATATACTCTGTATAGTTAGTTTTTCACCTTCATTGTCCAAGATATCTCACACATATCAAACTCAGTGTTTCATTACAACTGACAGAATTAGGATTAAACTTTCAGAAGCCTCTTTTTTTCTTGGGCCCAAGCGCTGACTGCCTTATTATAATCAAACTTCAGTACATCAGGACCTTCCATGGATATCATTAACAATGAATTTAATGTTGAATTGTTAAGCCTGCTTCTAAGCTTAGTCTTCACTCTTGATAAGGTGGAAAAACCCCACTCACAATCTGAAATTAAATTAATTTACGATACCAGTAAACATATAGATAGCTTCACATATATAAAAATAATATCATAATAGGTATTCAGTTAACACAAACAGGTATAATAAATTATGTAGTACACCCCAAGAACCTGGTTTAAACCCCTAGTAGCAAATTATTTTGCTACTGACTGTTCCAAGGCGCTAACCCATACGGTTCCCCTTTTTTGTTAAACAATCAACAAATAAATCATTTATTTTCCTCTTTTTGCTGCAGGGGAGGCTGTGTTTTAAGAGTGTGGCGATTCCTGATATGCATATTTCCCTTTTTATATATAGTAGCATGAAATTGAGTTATTTTATTTATTTAATGCAAGTCACAAGGCTAAGTAAATATATATAAAAAAACATTGCCAACTTCTTGCAACCAGAAGTAGACTTTCTTCCACTTAGGATCGACACCTGACTGGATCGAACTGGCTGTTCGAGGTAGCCGGCGTTGATTCAGTGTCTCGGCATGTTGGGGTACCGCGTCCGGCGTCGGAGTAATTTCACGACGTGAAGGGGTACTTGGCGTCGTAAGAGTCGCACTTGAAGGGCTATCCGGAAATGATCTCGATCTCATTTCTAGAATTTTGAAGTTCAGAATGCCCGATGGAGTTGGCATCAGCCTCACAAGGCCGGTTTCTCTTGAAATAAGATAGAATTGACGAGTCGTCGTTCTTTCGCGCATGCATACTTGAAAATGTGTCCGACGAAAATGAACTGATCGTTACGATGATAGCGCAGTAAAATGCCACAGAATGTATATCTTTTGCAATTTAAGTTCTAAATGCAACTTGCCAATAGATTTGTTTAAAACAAATCCATTATCGCACAATTATTTTCATACATGTATACAGTACAATTTTCGAAGTGTTTGTCTTCTAATCACAGAACTAAGAATAACCAAATAATTACTCATGATCGCATCTCATTAAAATCATTGAACATTATGTTTAACACACCGGGTTCCGCTATTAATTGAGAATATCAAGAGTCAACAGAGCCAAAATACGATCAAACGACACCAACAGACTTGCGAATTCACCACGTGGAGAGGCGGAGTTATCCAGCTGATAGTAAAGGAATCGATTGTGATTGGTCAAATCGCCCATTGCTTAACCTTGAATGAGGTGTGTATTGAAAAGCGACCTGTGTTTACAATGCAAGAAACAGAAAATTATGACATGTCGATTTTGAATAAACGGATGTCGGCGAATTTAACACTTGTTGGAAATAGATCAAAGCTTGTTAACGGTTGTCTGGGGAGAACACTGGGACCCGGCCCGGTCTCGATCCACAACTGCTCCAACCTAACCAAAATGGCAACCCACGCTATCTCCCGCTTGTCACGTGACTGATTTGTTTTTAATCGTTCTTTTAATATCCTTTCATAGTTGTTCGAATCACAACATTAAATTGTTTTCTTGTTTTTATTTGTAGAATTATCTTTCAAAGTTCGCATTCCTTCTCGAAATATTTGTATTTTCTTAAAATGCACTACTTTTTATGCCACACAACTACGAAATCTTTCAGGCGTAACTAAACTACTCATTCATATCCAGTTGCTTGTTCACTGCCGTAGCTGGTCATGATTTCACTATACATTGTTCGATGGAATTTTTGGCATGGATGCTCCAAAATTACGCGGAAACTTACTATCAATCGCTCAGAATTCGTGGAATGGTGTGCTGCATTGTGCTTCACACTTGTGCAGAACATTTCGGCCTGCTCTCGCGGTGACCACTTACTTGATACGCTCTCGTGGTCGCAATGATACACCCGAAGTTAAGGACTGCGCGTCGCAGAGTTCACAGCATCGTTAGTTAATACTGGCGCATGCGCGCCAGTATAAAAACTATTGATAAAGTTTTGGAAAAAAGACCTGGCGTTATCTCAAGTTTTTTTCAATGGACACTTCAAATGCAAATAGCCATGTCCTATCTGAAAAAAAAACCCCAAGGATTGGGCACGGTTATCCTAATATTCGACTAGTAAGAAGATCCTATCCGGATACCGATCTCGTACATGTACATATTGGCATTAATGTAACTTCCTGTTACTTGTCTGTTTCGGTACTGATAACATAATGTAATAATACTAGGAAAGTCAGTGCCCTTCATTTTACGATGAGCACGTAATTATCACTTATCAGCTGATTTTAAACATGATGCCTTCTTTGAAAGTATGATTTACATAAATATACGAGTTCTAGTTCGACTCCTATAAAACACAATTAACCCTTTCCTCCATAAATACGCATTTTTACGAGAGTGCGACCAGTGTAGATCCAGATCAGCCGGCACATCCGTGCCGTATGATCAGGATCTGCACTGGTGGCATTTTGGTCAGAAATAACCTAATGAATCAAAAAGCAAACAGTGCAGATCCTGATCAGACGGCACGTATGTGCCGGCTGATCTGGATCTAAACAGTTCGCCCACGCAATAAAGGTGCATAGATCTACCGAGGAAAGGGTTAAATTATCTTTTATTATCATCGAAAAGGGTTCGTTAAATGTCGTATAAATTTTCTTTATCACTAAATACATATATTTTTAGGTAATTTCATTTATCTATATGATCCAAGGTCTAAAGCGAACAAGGTATATTTGATTTACTTTTCTGGAATAAATTTACGCGAGATGTTCCAAATCTGACGTTAAGATATGTAAATTTACGCGGCATCATGCAGTCCATGGTCAAGGTCTGGTTAGTTAACATAATCCGGGGTCAGATTTCCAAAAAGGCGTTCGTTAAGGGCAATCTCGGGGTAGTTCTACTTCAATCACTGTACTATAGCTTATCTGGAGCTCGGCGTCTCGCATTTCTCGTCTTTTCTCGCGTAGAGTCACGTGGTACGATGTCGCCTGCTTCATCATTACAGAATGATTGTTCATCGAGTGGACCCCAGGACCCTCGTACGTATTCAATGACATTTCAGTTAACTTATAAGAACATATATAATGAGAAATGCATAAAGTCGTTGTTTTTATATGACAGAAAAGTGGCATAACCCGGCCTAAGTGAAAGAAATCAGTGACGACATAAATTTTATGACCGGTTGATCAGTCAGCTAACGAGGTGCTAACAACTGTTGTAAAACAGACTGATCAGAGTAATCACATGGCTGAATTGCAATTACTCAAGATTTTATTTTGTGTTCACATATTGTGACGTTTTCATAGCGATTATTGAAAAATACCATATTAAAATATGATTGATACAGAATCATTTGATATAAATTTTACCAATTTCCTCTTTAAACGAAACTCAAATCTTTAAAAAAAATAAATCCGTATCCTTCTTCAAAGAAAAATTACAATGTATATAAAATACCATTTTTTTTAATTTTACGCTTAAGTTTTTCGTTAATCAAGTTTATAGTTAAAAAGTTATTTCTTTCAAATGGATCTTTGATACCATAAGAAATTTCAACCCCGTGAAAAGGCAATATAAATGAATACACATCCACAAATGGTTCTTCGGTTCTTCAATAGGTTTTGCAAATTCACTGCAGTTGATTATATAATTTTAACTGTGTTAATAAAACATTAATACGCGAAACATATACTGAGTTTTACTTATATCATCAAAGCCAGGCTTATATTAAGTTTTAAGGGTTTGGAGACATGGATAAATTAATAACTTAAACCTTTATTTCTTACAACATATAACAATGGAGTGAACAAATACACTTTATTAATCGTCAATTGATGAATGAATATAAAGTTGTACATTTATTGTTACTGAAATATAAAACCTTTAACGTCACAAATAATACACACTCTCCGACCCAATCCCGCTTATTCACCAGAGCGTTCATGTTTTCACAAGTTTACGGTCACGAGTCAGTTTTTCTTCCGTTCAACACTAATTACTCCGTGGAGATGTTTATCACGGGATCACGCCGAAGCATGTGACATGTTGATCCATATCACTTAGGCGATGTCATGCACTCGTACGTGGAGTTATATATGTAATCAACGAAACAGTTTCAAAATCGCATAACTGAATCGAACTTCAGACTTAACAGTATCGCACAAGAACCAAGATGAATCCAGCAAGCTCAATGACTGATATTTTCACGAAATCGGAGCAGACGACATCCGAGACGAAGCCGACTCTTATGCAGAAGAGGCGGGATCTGAAAGACGCCGTGATCAAGTTTTGTAAAGCAAGTGAACAACTGGCAC
The DNA here is from genome assembly GCA_038501625.1 of Corbicula japonica. Taxonomy (NCBI): domain Eukaryota; kingdom Metazoa; phylum Mollusca; class Bivalvia; order Venerida; family Cyrenidae; genus Corbicula; species Corbicula japonica. Next base: position 77,716 of record JAZAYU010000623.1, read on the forward strand.
AAACCAACAAGATTCTTGCCGACCTGAGCCGTCGGTACAACGCCGCCATGAAAGATGACAACCGCTGTTTCCGGGAGAAGTTGATGCGGAAGATTTCAGTAATGCAAGGTGTGCGGAGCATGTACTATGACTACGTGAACACATAGAACAGAACAGCCCTTTTCAGAGCTTATATGGTTCTTAACTGAGCCAGCATATATCCCGAAAGAAATATCTTTCAAAAATTGTCTTAACGTTATTCGTTTAACTATTTCAAGTCTATATTTTAATGAAACACATCTAGCGAGTGACAATGACATGAACAGTTGTAGCGTTAACGGTCGGTAATAAAAAAAATCTCTTACTGTTTGGCATTTAGTCACATGAGACTGGTGTTGTGTTACATTAAATTCTCGCAAAACTCACTGCTTACAGCGTTCAGGAAGACCCAACATTAGCCAAAACTTGTTAAAATATTTAGCTTTGTAACACATGTAAAAATTATATCCATCACTGCAAAAGCTATTGGGCAATTGCCTACAATGAAGAAATTATGCAAACAACGCTTAGGTTTATCACTTTTCTGAGCAGATTTTGTTAGTTTCTGGCCTTGCAGAGGACACATCAGTTTCCAATGATTATGATAAGAATCCTTCTCTCAAGAATGGCGAACAGTGTAGATCCTGCTCTGACTGTACGGATACCCAGCAAATCTGGGTCTACACTGGTCACGAGGGACATAAGTCTTGTTATGTTACGGCGCTTGACAAAAAAGATCAGCAGATCTTCATGGTTGGAGAAGGGGCATAATGTGCTTCTATATCCCGATATTTTATAATCATGCATACTATAATCGTTTTAATCGGTTTAAAATGAAACACATTTGCATTTAGTATTTAATTGAAAATGTTATTGATTTGAAGTCATTTATTTATTGTATTTATTGCATATACGAATCAGGTCGTCGACATCGTGAAGAATGATGCCTGATAAAGAACAGTCAATTATTTCCGGGACGGGTCGGTGCCAGGGTATGGCACAAGCTAGCTTGTAACACATAGCTTCGATTTCGCGCACATAATAAAATACATGAACTTCAAATCCCCGCGATATATATTGATATAAGGCTTTTCTAAACTAAAAGTAGAATAGATTATGTGTAATTTTGACGCCTGATATCGATATTTAAAAGAGATGAGCCTATAGATGAACGAAAACAAATTTAAATAGTGGTATATTGCCGTAACGTAACTTTGTGTGAATATTTTAATATTTATAATTCGTGTTCGTAAGCTTAAACGCGTCATTCTGTTTTAATATTGTTTTCTGACAGTAAAATAAGTTTTATCATAATATTATAAATTCAGGATATTATTTTTCACAACCGTTTTCCGGTTCAGGAAAATTACGGGATGTTTGTTTCATTTGCTATTCTTAATATAAATACATGTACTTAACAAAAACCTATAGAAAATGGGTTTGCTTTAATGAATTCCTTGAGATTTGTACTTTCGATATCATAGTCTTTACAACAGTAGAGTACATTAAATCGCTTGATGTGGATATTTATCATAAAATGAAGCAATATTATCGTGTACTCGTATTTTAATGTGATAATACTGTGCCGATGTATTTAAACTACAAATAATGAAAAATCAGAACCAAATGTTTGATGTTTGATAAGCCTGATAATCGTTTTGTCTTGTGCAGTTCAAATAGTCATGTTTTTCTTTAAACATGCTTTTGGAGTGGCACAAATGACAGCGGGTCAACTTCCTTTTCTGAAATAGATAAAATCTTCTAACAATTTGAAAAAGATTCTTCTATCGAGGTTTTTGTGGAGAATGAGCTCTTACAAGAGCTGTTATATCATCAGTTTTTGACTTTTCATTAATTGGCCAGAATCGGCTGTCACCGCTATGCTACGATACGCATAATTCGGCGATTTCCGCTATGCTTTGACAAGCTTGCTTCGGCTATCTCCGCTATGCAAACACAAGTTTTCTGAGGTTATCTTCGCTATGCTTCGACAAGCATGCTTCGGCTATCTCCGCTATGGCAGGACAATCTTGCTTCGAACAATTGTTCGGATCGGTTTTTTCAGCTTACGTAGAACCGGTATTGTATTCCGAATCGGACTCGGACTCGCTACTTTCTTCCATCCAGAATCGAACTTCATTTTGCAGCTTGTTGATGCCTTCCGCTTTCATGTACGCATAGTCATAAAACATGCTTCTTACACCTTCCATTACCAACAGCTTTAGCTTCAAGTTATACCGGAAGCATCGGTTATCGTCTTTCTTGGCGGCGTTGTATCTGTTGCTCATGTCGTCCAGCATCTTATTGAGGAACACGAGTTGTTGACACGCTCTTGAAAACTTGAGCTCGGCGTCTCGCAGTTCTCGTCTTTTCTCGTGTAGAGTCATTTCGTACGAAGTCGCCTGCTTCATCATTACAGAATGATCGTTCATTGAGCCAGACCCTAATACGTATTCAATGATATTTCATTTAACTTGTAAAAACAAATATAATCAAAAATGCACGAAGTCGTTGTTTTTATACGATATAAATGTGGCATAACCAGGCGTAAGTGATAGAAATCAGTGACGACATTTATGACCGGTTGATCAGTCATCTAACGAGGTGCTAACAACTGTTGTCAAACACACTGATCAGAGTTATCACATGGCTGGATTGCAATTACTCAGATTTTAT